>LPNX010988910.1:28970-46517 GCA_001517045.1 Pseudotsuga menziesii
TTCTGGAGAGATGTAGCCCATAGAGGAAGCAAGCATCTGAGAGGCCCCATTGGGGGTCTCCATTGGAGAAGCTCATGGAGAGGCTCCAACCTTGTAGTTCCATCTCAGAGAGCAAGCATGGTTCCATAATGTCCGAAGGTGATCCAGCATAGGAGACAAAGAAGCAGAGTCAGTTCGAGGAGGCAACATTTCAATTTGCATTTGAAGGCAAGTAGCGACCATCTACACTCTCATCCCGAAGGACAAAGGTGAAGGGATTGGTTGGTAAGAGTGTGACTTTGGTTTTATTGATGCACTTGTCATGCAAACATATTGTTGTCTATTGAGACTATCCTGCAGAATATCGTGTGGCGTAGCTTGAGGTTCGTGGCTCGTAGAGTCAATTGAAAGAGTGCGATTTGCAACATTATGCAAGTCTTTGATCCGCTCGAGGTTCGTGGCTCGTAGAGTCAGTTGAAAGAGTGTGATTGGCTACACTGGGAAAATATCTTCATGTTTAAGTTTGGCAACTTCTCAAGACAAAGGAGGCAGGCATTTGCTTGCTTGATTTCTGCAGTCTTCAATTGAGTCCTATAGCTTGCGCACTTATGTGACCCATCAAAGGCAGTTATGGTGCGGTGGTAGAGACGAACAGATGATGAAGACTCTGCAGGTGAATCCGTTGTGATGTATCTTATGTATTTGTGCATCTTTGAAATGGATTGGTCACTCTATTTTGGAGTAGGCCCAGAGATGTAGCAAGAGATTTGGTGAACTCCATAATCAAATCGTGTCCCTAATGTGCTTGAATGTTTTTTCATTTTCATGTGGATGATTCTATGTTACACACTTATATTATGATCATGTTCACTTGCACTAACGTCAGAAAAACGATCCTATTGGTCCCGATTGTTTCGAGCGGGTTCGATGACTTTTCGGGCTCGCCCCCGAGATCAGATCAAGTGGTACCAGAGAATTTTGGGGTAGGTAAGACTTTGGCTCATTTGCAAAGACTTGTGTATTGGCCTCGCATGAAAGACATTGTAACAAAATATGTAAAGGGGTGTGTGATGTGCTCTACTTGTAAGCCCACTAATAGAAAATTGGGGCTGTACTCACCCCTTCCTGTTCCTTCCCATCCTTGGGAAAGCATTTCCATGGATTTTGTGGGGGGGTTGCCTATGTCTAGGAGGGATCATGACTACTTGTATGTGGTCGTGGATAGGTTTAGCAATATGTGTATTCTTATGCCATGTAAAAAGCAGGTCACTGTAGAGCAGGCTGCTTCTCTCTTCTTTCAACATGTATGGGTTCACTTTGGACTTCCTACGTCCATTATCTCGGATCGGGACTCCCGATTCCTTGGAGAGTTTTGGACAAAGTTATGGTGTATGATGGACACCAAGCTGAAGAGGAGCACCACTTTCCATCCACAAACCAATGGACAGATAGAGTTACTCAATAGGATAGTTGTCCATTTGCTTCGAGGCTATTGCAACAAGCATCCTAAGTTATGGGATGAACAGATCCAGTATGTCCAGCATGCCTACAATAGGGCTATGCATTCTTCCACTCAGAGCTCGCCATTTGAGACATGCTTTGGGTACTTTCCAAAGACTCCATTGGACTTGACTTATGGGAGAGAGGTTGGTTCAAGCACTTCCAAGGATGAAGACAAAGCCCGCAGGTTCATTCAAAGAGTTCAATAGGTACATCAAGCAGTGCAAGAGTAGTTGGGGAAGAGTGAAGGCCAGTACAAGGCTCGCCATGACAAGCATAGAGTTGATCATCAGTTTCAGGTGGGAGATCAAGTGTGGCTTCACATCAGCAAGGAGAGGATGAAGGGAGAAGGCAAGAAGCTCAAGCCCATCAGATATGGTCCCTTCACCATCTCGGAGAAGATTGGGACGAATGCCTTTCGCTTAGAGCTACCGCCATACATGCAGATCTACTCAGTGGTGAATGTGGAGAACGTGAAACTCTATGAGCCTCCCATGATCATGGATGAAAGGGAGAATGTCTCATTGCCATCAGTTGATGAATTTTCTCCTGAGTACATGGATGAGCTAAAGGAAGATGTCCTCTTGGACAGAAGGACAAGGACTTCTCGCAGAGGTGATGTTGATTATCTTCGAGTGGGCATCAGAGGCACTCATCCAATCAAAGCCAAGTGGATCGAGAAGGAGAAAGTGAGGGAGCAATTCCCTCACCTATTTTTTGATTAGTAAAGGCTTTTGGAGGCCAAAATATTCTCAGTGGGGAGGAATGATCCAGGAGGATCCAGGAAAGCCAAATTTTCAAATTCCTCCAATCTCAACAAAACCATCACCAGATCGAAGGGCTCATTAAGACAATTCCAACAATGTTCGTTTCACCTCAAACGGACTCCGTACGAGAAAGTTATCGCGTTCTGTTCTATGAGGTTAACAGGCAAAATTGGCAAATAGAGGTGCCATGTGGCACCACTGACAAGGTGACACGTGGCATCCATACTGTACAAACATGATGACATGGAAACACTGATAGGGTGACACATGGCATCCATACTGTACAAACATGATGACATGGCACCACTGACAGGGTGACACGTGGCATCCATACGGTACGAACAAGATGACATGGCAGGTATACTGACCAACCAAAAGATGACAAGTGGCACGTACGGAATCTGAATTGGCAAACAACGTGGCAGTACAGCTCGTCTAGCCAGTAGTATGACACGTCCAGTCAGGAACCAAGTGGCAGTACGGCGGTAAAGGTGAACCAATCACTGGACGCCATGTGGCAGAACGAGATTGGGCAATAGAACTTTCAAAATGTTTGTGGCCTCCACGGGGTTCGACCCTGTGACCTCTCCTGCATAAGTGCTCCACCTTACCATTAGCCCACAAGGTGTTCCTTGTATAAGGCATGGAATTAAATTTATTTAAAGTGGCATTTCGAGCCCCAAAGGGGTCGAGGCTCTTCCTCCAACATGATCGGGAGCTCCGACCAGCACGGGAGCCCGTGCTCTATTTAAGCACATGTTGAATTACAAACTATAGAAAATGGGTTATAAGTGGGTCTAAAAACAAGTTACGTTATAAAAAATTTGTTTAAAAAAAAAACCCATATTGTGGGTTCAATGAACCATGTGGTTTTGGGGGAAAATAATTTTATTGTAATATTCTAAAAATATAAAATGTGATTGGCATAGTTGTAACTATGTCAACTACATAATTTAAGAAGAGCCTAACCAAGTGTGGGGAGTTGGAACCATATGCCTTCTTGGGCAAAATTTGTTGTAACCAAAGAGAACATGAGGAAAATGTGAAGAGGGGCAAGTCATGGCTATATAAGCCCCCTTAGTTGCCATTTGCCACTCATGCTTTGGAGTGGAGACTTTGTAGCTAAAGGAGAGAAGGGAGATTGCGTAGCTCTGCAGGAGGAAGGTACGAGTGTTTATACTCATTTTACACTATCTTCAGGCTTCGGAGTTACTGGAAGCAGTCTGGTTGTGTTTTGGGCAGCGGTTCTCTTCCTGACCATTGTCGCCAAGGTATCATTGTATCCTTGCCATGTATTTTGCCTTATGCCGAGATTATAGATCGGCCCTCCTATTGAGAAGCAGGCCCAGAGATGTAGTCCATCCTGGACGAACTCCGTTATCAACTTGTTGTCTTTATGTGCGTATTGTCTATGCTGTTTGGTTCTCTTCTTATGGATTTGTGAGCTTCATTCATGCTCTTTATGCAATTCATGTTAACGTCATAGAGTAGCAAAGATCTTGTTTTCGGATCAGTTATGCATCTCAACTAAATAGAATGTTCCTCGTTGCTAATATTTAGTGATTCACGAATATTTGTAAGGAGAACTTCATGTTTCCAATTATGATCACCCTGAAGATATAGTGCTTGAAACACAGAATTATATGCAATGAGTTTTAGTGCACTGAAAGTTGCTTTTCCTTGAATGAAACCATCATTACCTTCAGCTGAACTTTGGCCAATGTACTCTAGGTGGGGGGTGGTAATTGTGAATATTTTTTCTCCTTAAGGTACAACTTCGAATAATCCATATCCCTCTTGATTATTTGTTTCATATGACATATTCTTATGCTCTCTTTCTTTCTTTTCAGAGAGGATTCTAATATATCTCTTTGAATATATGATTTCATATTCAAAGCAACAATACATGGATTAACCGCTTCATTATGAGCCTCTGAAGTTGTAGTATTAATTCCATCTTAGGAATGTAAAGAGGAGATAGATGTCAAATGCTTTTTATGCTTTCCCTCCACTCCAATGAAGGCCTTTGAAGCCTCCCAAGTTTGTTGCATCTACAACATGGTCATTTTTACTTTTTCTCTTTTTAACAGAAACATTATCCAATTGGCTACCTCTTTTCCTCGTTGTTCTTTTTGGGATCAACTCTCTCCCTATTTTTGTCCGTGGAGAAGAATCCCTGTGATTGGTTAACAACATAGTACATGCACCTTTATCAGAAATAGCAGTTGATGCTTGATGAATTTTCTATTTCTAGTCGCTCTGAGGAAAGCCCTCAGGAGTTGGGTCTGTGACCTATTTCGTATTACGAGGTGAAACACCGTCACATTGATTACCATCTCTTTGTTTTCCATTGGTAAATCGAGGGGTTGAAGGAATCCCCGCAATTGGTAAGCCATCAAAATGACTCTTTCTAACAACTAAATCTCAGAATAATGCTTAGAAATTATATTGGGTAGCTTGGTACTAGTGTTTTTAGTAATGTTGAAAGTTGAAACATGTTTAATGTAATTGATTGTTAAAGAAATATTTGATAAACTATATTTGATAAGTCAATTCAATCAGCACACCTCCTATCAAGGCTTATGTTGCACAAAAGGGTGATGCGAGCAATATGAATACAAGTCAAAGGGCATCAGGGTGAAGAAATTTTGTGCCACCCCAACAAAGAAAAATAGCAGAGGCCTTAAGAAAGACCATGGGTAGTCTGGCTCAAAGAAATTTAACCAATGGGAATCAGCTAAGCAGTTTTCTGTTCGCAAGCATGAGCAAGTTTCCCCTATAAAATCTGGCACTAAACCTTCATTAGTAAAGGTGACAGGTTCATCAAAATTTAAGGTGAATATAAACGGTATTGCAACAATGAAATTGGATGGTATGTCACTATCTACTAATTGCATTTAGAAAAATGAAACAACCTTAGACAAGTGTAAGTCTTATATTAATTCAATTGTGTTTCAAATTACAATTTTCTGCCTTTTGTTGTTATATTTAGATTCCCACTTATTAATGTTCATATTGTCCTTCCTTTGTTGTTCTTAGCATTTTGGCTTATGTTACACGTATGATACTGCAAAATAAGTAAAATTCAGAACTATGTCAAATGATTCTGACATTGCTACACCATCTACATCTATGATGCATCGCACAAGCTAAGCAAGAACAAGCACGTTCTGCAGCTCTGCCACGTTCTGTTTCAATTGAAGAAACTGAGAATTCTATTCCATTTATTTCGAGTCCTTCACCAATTCGAGGGAGTAGTTCAAATCATAGTTCACCGTTCCAACTTCACTTAGATGGTGAGGCAACTAAGGATACAAAGGATGCCATTGCCCATACAGAATCAAGAAGTCCTAGAGTTAATGTACAACAATGGGGTCTGCCAAATACAATGGACCTGGAATCAAGTGAAGAAGGTAAAATAAGGTCAAAGTGAAAATCTGTTGGAGGGACACTTAGTGGGCATACAGAAGCAACAATTTCTAGGGACACTTTTGAAGGAGTGTTAGAGATGCTTTCAAGGATGAAGGAAAGTATTGGCAGAGCATTGTGTCATGCTATTGATTGTGCAAAATATAGCCTTGCTGATGAGGTAAGATTGATATATGTTATTTTCCAGTATGGTAAACAAGCAACTCATTTTATTTTTGCTTACTGTGGTTTTTTTACTTTTGGAAAATTAATGATGAAAATTGTCAAGGATTAGAGTGAAGAATGAATATCTTGCATGTGGATCATTTCTGCATTCATAGTGACTTATGAGAATCCTATACATTGACTATTTTTCCCTGCATTAACTTATTTGTCAATGCATTTTTATTTAGAATTTGAAACCTCTTACATATGGATGTGGATACTATATCAAAAGACCAAACCAGTGTCTTCAGCAAGATGTGTGGTATCCCCTTCCATTCTCTACTACCCAATGGTCTCTTGTTGGCCATGGGATTTGCCTATCCTCCCTGGAATTGATTGTCTTGGATTGACTGAGATCATCAAAATATAGAAAGGCTACACGATTACACTCACATTATAATATCTATAATATGTTTTTTTTGAACCACTCTACAATATTAGGATCTAGGTGAAATTCTGCCACCTATTCTGCATGATGAGTTGCGTTGATTTAGAGGCCAATGCAAGATCCCTTTGGATGATAGATCTCATTTGTAACAAAGGTGAAAATTGATGACCATGCATGAAGAAATTACCAAGAACAAGAAACCTCTTAATTATCTATCTTCCTATTGCATTGGCAAGGCCTAATCTTGTATTTCCTACATGAATTTACCCAAAAAAAGTATCCATATGCACCCTTCCGTAATTGCATTACAATTGGTTTCTATAGAGCTTCATGGATTGATTAGATGAGATAATGTTATTGTATCTAGACTTTGATTTGGTATTGAATTTTATGGCATTCTATACTTGCCAATCTGGATTATGAATCTTATTAAGAAATTGATCATTAGAATCTCCTATCACACTAAATGCATAGGCTTTGGATTAAAAAAATAAGTGGATGTGCCCATCAACAATATTTGAACTTTGTTGCAACCATTGTTAAGAGGTTCTTGTATTATGGTGCATAATGTGGCTAAGAATGTGCACTTAAGGACCCTATTTTGAGCAATCATGTATGGGCACTATAGTGACATATTGGTTAATCATGAAGGTTCCTTCAATGTAACAACACTACATCGGTTTATGTCTCAATTTGGTAGTGAATTCAATTTGTTCGTAATATGAACTTGTTGGAGTGTGTACTAAGATAATGGAAATGCACCATACATCAAATATAAAAATCCTTGATGTCATGGAACATACTTCAAATATAGGCATCCTTGATGTCAGCATGAGGACCCTTGTATCAATAGTATTTCACAGATTAGATATATATCCAAAATAAATTGTTTCAAGCTCAGAGTTGAGGTGTTTAGGTGTTTATCCATAGAATAAGATCATGGAACCATGTGCAAAGTTTCAAGGTATTTCCAATGTAGTGATATTGGTTGTTTATGATGCCTCCTCTAATGTTATAGCACTAATTTAGTTGGAGATCAGATTAGTCATGAATTTAGAAGTTTATTATTAAGAACTTGTCATGGGCAGTAAGAGTTTCCTAGCTGGCCATGTATTACAGACTAAGATTGGTATTTTTCCCTTTTATTGTCAGGTTTGTATAGTTGGACTACATATGTCTAAAGTAAATGTTTCAAGCTTACTGGTGTAGTGTTAATGAGAGATCATACCTAAGTTACCAGGATATGGATTCGCTAGATTTTTTTTAAACCCAGGATCCGAATACGGCAGGGAAACGACAAGTACAAACAAATATAAACATGTTTTTAGAATAAATACAAAAAATAGAATGAAGAAACAAAACTATTTAGGAAACACAAGAGTAGAACTTTAAGTTATTTCCAAAAAGGAGAGTTCACGTACCATAAATGATAATTTGATAAGTTGTGATATTGATAATTTTAAAAACCATTTCAGCATGAACTTGAAGCAGGTCATAATAGTGTTTTTGTGAGCTACATCCACATGTCCCTATCAGCAGGGAATAAAGTGGTTTTCTTGAATGCTATGGCAAGACTACAAAATAGTGTAGATGAAGTGAGCAACAACATAGTACATAAAGATAGATCATCCCTTGAAAACAAACCTTAACCATAAAGATATATCAAATAAAAACGTTGAAATCATACCTTGATATTGATATATCAGAGTTCAAGAGAATATCTTGATGTAAGGATAGACCATACCTTGAGTAGGAATGGGGTTTATGCTAGCCATTAGGTGTTTAGGGTTTTTAAATTTTTTCATTAAACAATAATTTTTGGGGGGGATCAATGGGTCATAGAAGCACTAGAAGTTGCAGGATCCATTTGAAAATTCCTAGAAAAGGTTTATGGATTTCACAACCTACTTGATCATATATTGTGAACTTATACAATCCATCATCATTTTCTGACCATTAGATACTCAAAGTTGTGTATTGATCCTTTTTACCATTACAAAGGACTCTATAAGTTAGGTTCTCAAATTCTTAAAGGGTGCTAGCTCAATGGAAGAGTGCCTGCCTTACAAGCAGGAGGTTGGTGGTTTGATTCCTCCATGCCGTAATGATATTATAATATCAGTTACAAACAACTAAATTAGTAAGCAAAAAATAAGAGAGAAGTGACCAAACAATGGGAGATAAGTGACTAAACAAGATGACCAAAATTCGTATATAAAACTACTAAAAACGACTAAATTAGTGACCAAAAAATGAGAGATGTGAAACTAGGCATTAAAAAGGATGCAACACGTGGCACTAATGATGCCAAACATGGCGTTGATATGGTAGCAAAATAAGACACGAAAGTAGGCATTAAAAAGGATGCAACATGTGGCACTAATGATGAAGCAAAACATGGCGTTGATATGGTAGCAAAATAAGACATTACTTTGGATGCAAAACATGGCGTTACATAGGAAGAAAAATATGGTGCAGCAATAGAAGAAATATTTGGTGTCATTTTGGTAGCAAAACACGATGCAAAAAAGGAAGCAAAAATTAGTGCAAATTTGGAAGCAAATATTTGGCAAATATTTGGAAGTAAAACATGGTGCAACATGGGATGCTAAAATGGTAGAAAAAATGGATGCAATATTGGATGCTAATTTGGATGCTAACATGGTGTTATTAAGGATGCAAATATGGCGCTAATGGGGATGTCATTTAAGAAGCAAAAGAGGACACTTGCTAGGAAGCAAAATAGGACATTATTTAGGAAGCAAACCTCGACGTTGTTTATGAAGCAAAGTTGGACGCTATTTTGGAAGCAAAAAAATAGACGCTATTTTGGACGTCATAAAGGATGCTATCTAGGAAGCAAAAAAAGAAGTTCTTTGATACGCTTTAATTTTTGTCCATGATGCATCCCATTTAGCGTCTAGTTTTACCACTCAATGTAAAAAAAATTACACTAAAAAGGGACGCTAAATGGGATGCTAATTCCGGGATTTGTTGTAGTGCTGGGTAAAGAGTTTGAAATTTGATTATATAGCTACAGAAAATATGATGGTAGCTGAAGGAAAGAATTTCAAGGACAAACAATCCGGGGAATACAAAACTGCTCATTTACGTACCCCAAATAGAATGGTAGTGTTGATGCTGAATAGGATTTTCGGCAGGGCTGATGGTAGAACTTATAAGTTTGGATGGATCCCACTGATTTACCATGTAGCCATGAAAGGGAATTTTTTTAACTAGGATGATATAGTAGACAAAAGCTTATCTACCTCCATTACTACAACCTAAGAAGGTTTGCACCAGAGGAAATCTGAATTCTACATTGGATCCTTTTTTGTTGATTGCATACTTTGCTTCCACCCGTTTGAAAAGCTCAACTGCACATGGAGGGGAGAGAAAGTGCCTATTTATGCAAATTATCAAATACTGTGGGCACACAAATACCACAATTACTACAAGCTAGTCCGTGAAGAGTTCCTGATGCCTCTGTACCAACTAATTTTCTTAGAGGAATGCAAGTACCTATCTGAGGGTGCTTTGGAATCTATCGAAGAGTTTGGGGATTAATTTTTCTCTAAATAAGGCACATACCTAAGAATGTATGGGGGGACTAATGTACCCTCATTGCTGCCAAGATACGCTACAAACTACATAGTTCATAAGGAAGCTATGAGACAGTTTTTCTTGGATGGCTTTGGAAGTCACTTGTTCGATCTGAAAAAATATGTGTTTCCACCACTACCTTTTTATGTGGGGAGTTATAAGTTTTCTAAAGTCAAGAGTTCCCCAGAGTTCGTTAAGGAATTGGAAAAATTTCACTTCAGAGAAAAGAGCTTTCACAGGAATGACTCACAAGGTAAAGTTGCAGCCCATCGAGCACTCCTTAAGGTAAATTTTGAATATGCAGATTATGTGGACAAGGATGAAGAAAGGTACAGGAATATTTGCAACATGACCTATTTGAATAGGCAGATTAAAAGGAAGACCTCAATAGTGGAGTTAAAGTTAGTGGAATCAGCAATCCATAACCAAAGGGACAGGAGGAGGAAGTTGCAAGAAAAGCAAAGGAAGAGACTGCATGAAGACTAACAGAAGGTGCAAGAAAAAATTTAGCTGATGAAGCCCAGCGAGAAAAGAAGGAAGAAGAAGCTGCCAGAAAAGAGAAAGAGGAGGAATAGAGGAAGAAAGAAGAGGCTATCCTGGAGAAGATTGTAGAGTTAAAAAAATCAATAGCTCGAGAAACTCAAAATCCAGAACAAGAAATGAAAAATCAAGAAGAAGTCACAGAAGAACAAAGAAAGAAAGATCAAGAGGATCTGGATAATAAAAATCAGGGACAAAGTCCTACTCGAGATAATCCAAAGAACCTCCCTTCCACTTCAAGCAATATACTTACTGGAGGGCATCTCCCTATGGTTGAATTGGGGTTTGTGCCATTTACCCCGTCTAAACAACATGAAGTTGCATGCTTGGAGAACGTATTTTTTGATCCCAAAAGGAAGTCTATTGTGTGGAAAACAGAGAAGACTTTAAAGATGGGAAATCACCCCGGAATCACCACAGTGACCGAGAAGACGGTCATAAAAAATGAAGAATAAGATCGCAAACAAATGGCCTCCGTGGTGTTGCAACTGCAAATGTGAATGCTCATAATATTAGCAGTATCACGGAAACCCTTAATCAGTATAAGGGTAAAATGGCAGAGATGAAGGAGGTTTTAAGGAAAGAGAAAAGAGTGGTTCGAGAGTCTAAGAGAAAGTAGGAAGCCACTCTTTCAAACTATGAAAAGCTTCAATAGGACTACCAAATTCTAGGAGAGGAACGGGATATGTTGAAGATATCAAATACGACCCTTGACAGGGGGAAGCAGAAGCTAGAGAGAAAGAAATGGAAGTTTAGAAATCCGCAGTTGATCAGCAAGCAGAGTAGCACAGAGTTCGAATCACAGAACTTGAAGCGCAGAACAACTCCTGGGAAGTGCTTTTGAAGGCAGCCAATGAAAGAAAAATAGACTGTTAAGAACTCATGTCAACCCTCCTCTTTATTTTGTTAGTATATTTTATTGGACGCATATGCTTTGTAAGTCATCCCATCAGTATGTTGTATTATCCCACATTCATGGGGAGTAAGTAATAGTTGTTAAGTTATCCAGTTATTATGTTGCGTTATCCCACATTCATCGGGGGTAATAGTTGTTTAGATTAGACTTAGTATATAAGTATGTGTTGAGGCTAATGAAAGCATCGAAGAGTTATTTTGTATTGACCTTGCTCAAAGGAGGTTGCCCCCTCGAAGTCGCCCGTGATCAATAAAATCTCTTTTGTGCTCCAATATTTCCATTATATCGTGCATTTTGATTGTTCATTGCAGGAGATTCTCCACATAGACATAGCACCTCTAAGAGAGCATGCTCTCTAACTTAGAAGAAAAATATATCAATTACAAGTCAAGCTGGCAGAAGAATTTTTTCGGATCAAGCAAGCAGAAGATCGACTAGAGGAGATCTCATCAGTGGCGGCTAAATTCAAGGAAAAAACCTAGGAAATGGCGGAGACCCTACAAGACCAGCTAACATTGTTAGAGACAAACACAGAGCATCCAGAAAACACAACTGTAAAAAGTCCAGAAAAATTTGTAGATCGAATATGATATTGTAAGTTTCAATAGTAGAACTGCTGAGAGGTTGATGGAAGCAGTGGAAAACACAAGGGACAAATGTGCAGAATTTTACAAAAAGATGCTTCTAACGCACAACAAATGTCTGACCTCTTCAGCACCAAGGCTGGAGGAGTTTCCAGCACATGAAGAACACTTAAAACAGTTGAAGGATAAGCTACAAGAAGATGAGTTAAATATTCAGTTGGTTAAAGGTTTATATACAAAGGTGATAAAGAGTTTGGTGGCCCAAGTAGCAGTTAGTAACTGCCTACTGGAATATTTGCTGAGAGTGACTCCTCCAAGAGTAGCAGACATAAAATGCCAACTGTCCAAGCATGAGGTCACGGTCAGATTTTTAGAGCACACAGAATTCGAGACAATTGCCTCAGATACTTTGACCTGGAAGCAATTCATAAATAGTTTGAATGGACCCAATTAAGTGGTTTTGTCCTATCCACACATGGATATATTTGTAATATTTTGTATTTACTTTTTGAAAAACACTAAAGACAAACTTCATGTAACTGAAAGTTAAGGGAACCCAAGGGGCAGGGAGACCAAAAGTCATTTTGAAATGTATAAATATAGGTAGAGTCGAATAGGAGAGGGACTTTTCTAGCGCTCTTATGTGAAATACTTGTTGTAAGAAGAACTATTTCTTATTCTAATAAAGAGGATCAAAATTCTGCTGGAGAAGGAGTTGTTGAGTTTCAAATGCATGTTGTGTAGATGGTTGGATATAGAACTATTTTTGTTTTGGCTTACTATACAAATATGTGAGATCGTTCTAACTCTGAACTATTTCTATGTTGTGAATGATTTCATTTCCTTGCTATGAATATTATGCAGCAAATGAGTAGTGAATGCTTTAAAAAATGCTGGGCTATCTCTATGTTAATTTTTTCGTTGTGTTTATGTATTTCGAATTTATCAACTATCTGTAAAATTCTTTATGCAGAAAATACAGTACATTACTCATATAAATTGTAATCTTGCTCCTTGGGGATAGGTTAGATAGGTTAGTTAGTTTAGAATAGTTGTCATTTGCTTTCTATGATTCGGGGACAAAGGGGATGAGACGGGAGGTAAGAACCTACGCATCACATTGTGAAATCTTTGTTTCCTGATCATTTGCATTTAATCTAGGAATTTGCACATCATTTATATAAAACATAAAAAACATAAACGGTGGACCAGGCTGCAACCGGTAAATAGAATTAAAACTTTCATTTAACCTTACGATAGCCGGGTCATTAACCGAATGGATTCCCCACACCAAACGATAAACCATTTAATTGGGAACAGTTATTGAGGAGAATCCCTACTGTCGCTACCTGGCCCTTTTCCAGGCATCAACACACTACAAAGAGCTACATCCAATATGAAAAATGACTAGCTCTGTAGGGGTACACCTAGTTTGAAAAAGGACTGGTCACTATACGGGTAGCTCTCAACATGAAAAATGGTTGGTGGAGGCACTGGGTAGCACCCAACATGAAAAGGGGTTGGGGTTGCGTACTGAGATGAGGGTAGAACCCAACATGAAAAAGGGTTAGTGTTGCATCGAGATGAGGGTAGCGCCTAGCATGCAAAGGGGTTGGTGTTGCATCTAGATGAGGGTAGCTCCTAGCATGAAAACGGGCTGGTGTTGCACAGAGATTAGGGTAGCACCTAGCATTGAAAATGATTGGTGTTGTATCAAGATGAGGGTAGCACCCAACATGAAAAAGGGCTGGTGTTACACCGAGATGAGGGTAGCACCTAGCATGAAAAAGGTGTGGTGTTGCACCAAGATGAGGGCAGTACCCAACTTGAAAAAGGGTTGGCGTTGCATCAAGATGAGGGTAGCACCTAGCCTGAAAATGGGTTGGTTTTGCACCGAGATGAGGATAGCTCCCAGCATGAAATAGGATTGGTTGATGTACCAATATGAAGGTACACCCAACATGAAAAAGGGTTGGTTGTTGTACGAACTTCTTATTATGTATAGATTCGAGAGATGTCACAAGTCAATGGCTCGAGTACCAAGTTGTGGCAGTAGTGATGATGAGATCCAGTGATGATGTCCAAGGATGATGATTGTGATGGAAGGATACCTTCCTTGTTAAGAGGGAGTTATGAAGAATGTAACTCTAGAAGATATTATTATTGTACTTTTATTGTATTATTGTTGTACCTCCTTTGGGAAATGTTATTTATCTACTTTGTCATGTAATAGTCATTGTAAGAGTCAATGTAACCCTTTCATTGTAATTTAGGTTAATATTACCTACAAGAAGTATTATATAAATTTTATTTTGAGTCTCCATAGACAAATCGACCATGTAAGAGTAACAAGTCATCCTAGTTAGGTAAAAAGGTCACTCACTTGATGACTATAAATAGATAGGGTGCACCTGACATTTAGACACACATTCAACTCAAGCAAGTGTGCAAGAGAGAGAGAGAGAGAGAGAGAGAGAGAGAGAGAGAGAGAGAGAGAGAGAGAGGAGTTTTGTTGGAGATAAGAAGTAGTTACTTTTGTCTTTGTGGTTTATCTTTTCTTGGTTGGAATTGCACTTGGTGGTGGAATCTATACTAAAGAAGTTGTTGGGTTTTCTCCCATGTGATTTCCCAAAGGAAATTATTTATGTTTTTATACCTGCCTCAGCAAGTATATTGTAATCGATCGAAGTCAAACTCCTTTGACTTTGGGTATTAGTTGCCCTCTTTTGATGCAACTTTAAAGAATTAAACTTGTTTTGCAAAAGTATGACTTAGGGGTTTCTAAAATATTTTTTTTAATTTTGTTAAAAAGCTATTTTTGTAAACAGGTGATTGGTGGATAGGAGACGATGTCAACATTGGGATTTGGTATCTGGATCTGAGTTGGCATGTGGCAATATGACGTCATAAAAAGCTACGCTAACAACAATGATCACGGTTTGGATGACTCTTTTGACGGTTTGGACGACTCTTTTGGGGTCGGTTCGGGGGATGGCTACGATACCTCACAAAGGTAGACACAGGAAAAGCACCCATAGTAATAGCTTCCATGGCACCACCCGCAGCTAAATCTCGCAGATGCGCTCTTCTCAGTATGGTTATACTACGACTGTTTTAATATAATATATAAGCTCTCGCTTTTCAAACCTGAAAACCCGATCCAAACGCAACATATATGGATCTCGCTCTCGAACGAACTATGCAATAAGCTTTGGATCTTGACCTGATGAGTCTCCAACCGGGACTGCTTATCACGTGTAAATCCGTGTAATCGTATGGCTCCCAAAATAACTGGTTCAATCCAATCTACTGGCTCTATATCCTTATATGCTTCTGAGGGAACTGGATTTAGAGTTGGATCCCCAATGAATGGAACCAAATCCTCTGCTGAATTTGGAAGGTATAGGCGAGGGAAACGGTAATGGATATGTATATGGCGACAGCGAGGCTTACCATGCTGGTTCTGGTAGTGGAGCCGGCTACGGAGAAGCCGGGAGCGGCTATCGTTCCAGCTTCATAATTTTAGCATCCTCCAACAGAGCAGGAAATACAATCTCAAAGCCAAAAGGAGTATGAGCATCATGTTCATCGTTCATTTTTGGAATATATGTTTGAAGGAAACTCAATCCTGCGAAGAGCATACCATCCAATTAAAAAAAGAACCACCAAAATTCATGAAGCCCAAAGCTTGATTATAGTAATCTCGAGCCTGTAAAGGGTATAATAAATGGCACTTCTACCTTGATTGACACCTAGAACAAAGGTGTTCCAGGTTTTAAGTGCGAGTACACAAGCTAGCGTATTAATAATTCTGTCACGAATAAGAAACATGTGGATCTCCCCATGACCCATCTTGGAGCTGATTATCGATTAGCCATTTAAAGCTGGAACAAGTGCAATCCATGCTGTGTCATATGCAGAAATGGTAATTTCATCGTCTTCCATCGATCGAGGTATGTACTTGACTGTTTCTATCCAGCTTTTCATCTTTCTGGCCTCTGTACTGCTCTGTCAATTTGTCACAAATTTCACATACAAGAATCAATCATCCAAAATTTCACATTTAAACGACGATGATCAGTATTGATATAAACCAGAACAAAAGCTTTTCTGCATAAAAATTAGCAAAATAACCTGAATATTTCGTTCTCGTATACAGTAAAATCACTTGAAAAGAAATGAAGAGTTGGAACTGTAAATATTCCAATTTCTCAATTACAATCCCCTGTTCTCTCAGAACCGAACCCACCGGAATTGCCAGAACCCCTTGCCCTCTTCTGCCCATTAGACGAATCTGAGGTTCTCTTGCGAGTTCTAGTATGGCGAGCAATGCTATCAGCACCATTAATTCTTTTTTTCAGAGGGAGAATTCACAGCAATTGAATTAGAATGGCACTCACCTGGAATTGTAGCAGGCTTTGGAGCAATTGGCCTGTATCTGGACATGATCTGGTCTGTTTTTTAACCTTGCCAAGCAGGTTCCTCCCAAATTCAGCCCACCCATCATGGTAATCACCTTGCTTCAACCCACAAACACAACTGCATGCAATAACCTAATTACATACACAGAGCCACAGAATGGTAAATTCACAACCCACAGTGATATATCCACACAGAACACACTACACAGAAATGGATTATTTACATACAAGATAGATGATTTTACAGCCCACCCATCAGGGCCACCACCCTGCTTCAATTCAAAAACCTAGTTGCATGCAAAAATCTAACGGTGTATATACAACGACAGGATGTATTCATAATTCAGAATGATATATACAGATCACACAAGATATACATGAATGAGATATAATAGACAGGTGATTTTATAGTGGGATTTAATGTTATTTGTGAATACCACTATGATTATAAGAATACTGATGTAACCAAACAAGAATTATCGACATATCTACTTACAGTAAACACATTAATACATAATTAGAATTTGAAGACATATAAGACATAACATGGCTTGCTAGAATTCTAAGAACAGTTTCATTAACCTCATTGAGCCAGACTACAAACTACCATGGTATTCTAATAAATTATGGCGGGCTAGAATTCTAATAATAGTTCATGAACCTCATTGAGCCCAGAATACAAACTACCATGGTATTCTAGAATCGAAATGCAAAGTCTGTTACCTGCACAATGGCGTTGAAGACAGCATCCCCGGCAGCCTCACCTGCTTTCTAGGTGCCAAGGCCGACAGCAGGGATTTCATTCCCGCTTAACAACTTGTATTTGCCTTGGGATGACATTGACCATGGGTAATCCTGTGGAGCAACTGTGTGTGCTTGTGCCATCATAAGATTCTCTCACCACCGTTGTGACCGTCTTTGTTGAAATTTGCAAAAACAAAACTACACTGATCGTTCACTGTGAATTGTGTGGTCTCATCAGTTTTCCATTAAATTATATATGTAGTAATGAACACCCAAACTTCAGGTGCCATAGTGTGTCAAATTACACGTGTTAGTGCTAGGATTGAACACTTCGCACTGATCGTGACGCGTATTCCATCTTATTATTAGTCGGTTATACTCCCTCAAACTTATAATTCCTGAATCAAATATTATCACATTATATCTTAGCTTCGCTTATCTTGTATGAATATATCGATTGTTTAATAAAAAT
>LPNX010988920.1:0-70953 GCA_001517045.1 Pseudotsuga menziesii
GTAATGATAAATAATCAAGTTTTATGCAATCAAGCACTAGAAAAATGAAGTCAAGAAATATAACAAGGATACCATATTTGGAATATATTGGGAAAATTTCATGTAATGGCAAGCTCAATAAAGGGTTTGGTTCTTGTATTTCATACCTGTAAAAATGACCTGATGGTCATTGGAGGCCAAATAAGACTTGAAGGTGAAAATATAAAGTTGAATTTCTTGCATCCTACACCTGAAGGAGGAGCTTTGAAATGGAATTTGCTAACAGTTAAGGAATATGCAAGAGTTATACTTCTCACATATGAAACCATCCTATTGGCATCGATTCCTTGTTGAATGGTTATCAAAAATACATTTGATATTTTTCCACTTGCACATTTAGCTTATTAATACCTATGTGTTGGAACATTGAATTCTCTACCAGCTCTTAGTAACGATCTGAACAAGGCAAATTCCTTTGTCGTAATAATGGCTCTTAAAATTCATGGCATATTGAGAAATGTAATACTGTGAATAAGTGACAGAGTATATTACAAAATATTTAGTAATCAAGAGTAATATTAGCAATGGGGATTTACAAATGTTTGTAGAAGGAAATATCATTGGGACTCTATGATGTCGAATCCTCCATCCAACAAAGTAGTAGGTCCACATTACCAGCATTCAAATCCCATATTTTGAAGATCAACAATAAAGATCAACCCCATATTCAAGGGAATCAAATCGAGCATTTCCATGCAGTCATTTAACAAGTGGTATTCAAAGGAGGGACAAAGGAGGGACAAATATCAAAGTATAGGATGTTAAAGCATATTTGGATCATATATTGAACACTTGAAAGCTACAGGATTCCAAGAAATCCTCTCTAGATTTATGGAAATACTGGGGCATATATCCTCAAATTTCAGGTAGAATATTAGTTGACAGTTAAAGTCAAACCTTATATTTTAAGGGAATCGAACTCAGAAACGGTACTAGCGTTTAGCAAATCAACTCAACAGCAGTACTTAGCATTTAGAAAATCAACTCCAGGTGTAGCATTTCCTGGCTCTATGTTGAATGTTTTTCTTGTCGAAATTCATGGCGCAATTCATGTCACTAACCCTAGATTCATATATGGTGCTATGCTATTCACGACGTTTTTTTGGAGGCTATTATTGGCGTTATATGGGATGCTTTTGTGGACGCTAATTGGGACATTAATTGGGATGTTATTTGGGATGCTAATTATCGTCCAAAATAACGCCAACTTTTAAAAATGGATGATATTTGGGATGCTAATTGGCATGCTAATTGGGACGCTAATTGGGATTCTAATTGGGATGCTAATTGGGACGCTAATTGGGACGTTAATTGGGATGCTAATTAGCATCCAAAATAATGCCAACTTTTAAAAAGGGACACTAATTGGGATGCGAATTGGGATTTTAATTGGGCTTCTAATAGGGATGCTAATTGGGATGCTAATTGGGACACTAATAAGGACTCTAATTGGGATGATATTTGGGATGCTAATTAGCATCCAAAATAGCGTCAAATTTTAAAAAGGGACACAAATAACGCCATTAAAAGCGCCATCCCATGGAAAAGCATCCACTTTGTCCAAAAAATGATGAAAAATACACTAAAAGGGATAGTGGACGCTAAAAAGGAAGCTAAAAAGGACGCTAATCACAGGTTTTTGTTGTAGTGAACCTTTTTCATATGATAATGTTTCTATTAATGTTTTAGATTCAAAATCCAAAGCAGAGGACCAAGTTGAATCAGTTTACGGAATTAAAGATGAAGTTCAATTGGATCCAGATCTAGATCCAATCCCTACTCCCGATCCTATGCCTAAGTGGGCTCAAAAGGTCATTGAGGCTACTGGGAATATGACTAGATAGTCATCAAACATGAGGAGAACAAGATAACAGTTTCAAAAAGAGAGCCTTGCGTTATACCAATCAAATTCACTTCTCCCAGAGAGGTGCTACAAACTCCCAGAGAGATTCTTCATGATGGTAATGTCTTATCAACAATTATGCTCAGTGAGGAACAAATTTGATCATGTCACTCTTCCTCCAAAAAGAAGAGATAAAGGAAACATTTCATCTTCTCTCTGTCGTCATATTGGAAGAAGGTGGAGATGTTCACATGCACAGTACCAGGAAACTAGTTCACACAAGAACCATCACACTGCATTACTTCTCCAAAGAGATGCAAACTTTGAGTGGGTTTGAAGGACACCCTATGACCACTTGTTTTGACCATAGGGCACTTGGAAAAGGTTAAAAGGTAAAAGTAAAAAATACATAAGGACCTTTGGACCACCAAGGAGTCAAACTGAAAGTACAAAAAGACCTCCAGAACCACTAAAGGTGAAAGACAAAAAGACAAAAGAATAAAATATTATTATTGTCTTTTTGAGTTTTGGCCCACTTCTAGGTAATTCAAAGGCTATAAAATAATATCAACTCAATTCATTTGACACACTTGCTTATCATCATTCAGCTACTCCTGGATATTCACTCTAGAGGAGAGAGAAGGTTCTGGTATTTTTGGGTTATATGCCCTAGCATGGAGGCTTTATAGCCTTCATCAACATCTAACTATAGCCAAATTCTAAGCAACTAGGGCATCACTGTAGATACCCAAATCTACTAGGGTATCTTCTTCACTTCTTCGCGTGCTAGGGCACTCCCATAAACCCTCACGGCAACAACAACAAGGTCACAGGTAGCTCTTATACATCCTCGGGTAGTCTCCATCCAAGCTCGGTCATGCCCTAAACCTACAGACAGGTCTTGGGTAGAAATTTAGGCGTCCCTATAGCTACCTTTGGGCACATTTGGGCAGCCACCCAGAATCCCAGGCAAGCTCAAGCTGAAGGCTGAGATCACGGAAAAACTTGGAGCAAGCTCCAAGTAGCAGACAATTGTTCCGAGAAGCAGAAAAGAGTCTGGGCAGCTCTATTTTGTTCACGGGAAGTCAACAAGAAAACTCAGGCAACCCTAACTTTTCACGGGAAGCCTGTAAAAAGTCTTGGGCAGCTGTACAGAGGTTCGGGTCGGGTATCTCCATCTTCGGGCGGTTGTGTTTTAGGTAAAAATAGATTCTACATTGTACTTTTTTGTTGTAGCATTGATGATTTGAGCTACATTACCTTCATGCAGCTTATTTTAAGATTGATGGGTTGATATTTATCTATTGCATTGTCTCTTTCTTGCATGTGATAGGAAATGACGCTGGAATTTGAGAAAGCTAGGCGTAGGAGCTATCTCTTCACATAGATAGTTTCCTAACATTAAATGATAAATAACTAATTTGACAACACTTTCGCTAAGAAAGAATGGGCTCATTTAAGTACATGAAACCATGTTGGTGTTTAGCACGAATATCTTGACAATTTTTTATGGTTTGTTTATTGCTTTTGTTTGAAGCATTTTGTCGATTTTTGAAATTCATGTGTATTTTGGTTAAATATTGTGTTAAGTCCTTTGAATGCTTCTAGTTCTCATTCAATGCTTGATTTAACCCTGTTTTGTAGCTTGAATCAAGGTTGGTTTTAGGGTTTGAGAAAATATTATTTTATTAACTTTTAGTTGCATGAATTAATTGTCTTCAGTTTTTCGATTATTTTACGCTGATTGTAAATTTTCTTTGCAAATACTTGTTGTTATTCAAAAAAATAAACGAGCTCTACATAGCTAAGCGAAGAAAAAAATGGTCTATGCACTAGGTTCCTATGCATTGATCGTAGGATACCTATTGTCACAAGACCAACATTCATCTAATGCAATAATCAATTGGCATAATTACAATGCATACTCGTATTAGCCTACATGACCATAATTGGCTAGTTGAGGCTAAGATCGATCATAATGTATGATTCTATCAGTTTATTAGTTTGTCAAGATTCAAGTCCCCACATGTCCACGGGACCATTAAGGGACGAGATAACAAGTGGAGTCTCCACTTGCCCTGAATCTAGTTAGTGCAGTTGTGTTTCACTGACACCTTCTGGTTGTTACTTATGAGTCTACATGTTCTATGGATCATGATGTGATTCATGTTATTTGACTAATGTTGTTGTTCCTCTATTTTGACAATATTCTATAAATCAGTGAAAGATTCGCCAGATTTTACAATTTTTTATAATGAAGTTAAATATTCGCCAAGATTTTACAATATCTTATAACTTAGAGAAAGATTCGCCAAGATTTTACAACATTATATAATAAAATGAAAGATTCACCAAGATTTTACAACATTATATAATAAAATGAAAGATTTGCCAGGATTTTACAACATTGTATAATAAAATAAAAGATTCGCCAACATTTTTATATATACATATTATATTATTGATAAAATCGCCTTCAAATTTTCCTATATATCGGAGAGATTCGCCCATTTTTTATACATATAAATCTAGGGGGGTTCTTAAAATCATCCCTCATGCATATTGTAGAAATATCTTCATAAGTGCTTTCTCAAGAATAATTTTTTTCTCTTAGTATGAAAGCTTGATCTCAGTTTTCCTGCTTTTTTTTTGGGGGGGGGGGGGGGGGTTCCGAATAGGTTTTCCCCATTTCCTTGGTTTGTTAAGCACTCATTTCTTTGAATTTATATTGTATGGATTACCTTTGGTCTTAGTTTTTAGGGCCCATGTTGTCCAAGTTAGGATTGAGGGGGGGTGTTAGGATCAATAATTAACCCTCCCTTGACCACCATAGTCTATTTTTCTTTTCCTAGCTTAGGAGGTGATTGCCACTTCACTAGTTCATGGGGGAATCACATGAGGTTCACCTACCACTCAATGTGCATGTCTTCATGATTTCAAGAGCTCCAGGGACCAATACCTATAATTTAGGAACCCACTCTCAGTGCCACCAGTAGTTGAACCTAGTCAGTGTTCAGTTATGTTCAGTGATGCTTTGATTCCCATCAATTAGATCACTCTCGGTCATCCTATTGCCAATTTGAATTATTTGAGGAAAGTATGGTGCCTTTTCTTTCCTAAGTTTGTTAGTTAACTGGTTGTGAATTGATTCAGTGATCCAGAGTTGCATTACTGAGTTCTAGTGGTGATTTTCCCACACTGAGTTAGCTCTGGAGTCAATCTAGGTTGGTAGATTGAATCATATCTTAGGCATTAGAATTCTCCTATTTGTAACACCATTGTATTACATATTATATATTGATTAATGGATGTAATCATTTTCTTCCAACTATTGGTCTCATGTGTGTTTAATTTTCTATGAATTATTGATAAGAGTTTATTGAATTGTTTCTCTCTCTTCTACAATCTTCTTTCATATTTGAATTCATGCAGGCCTGGGGATCTAACTTCACAAAATTAAACAACAGTAATTGAATGTCTGAGTGTTCAAAGTTCATCTTTGTCTCAAGTTTAATTTCGGCAATGAAGTTGTATTCTTAAGGGATTATCCTGATGTGGTTTTGGTTCCTTCCCTGGACAATTTTTTTTATCATATGGAATAAATCATTCGGAACAAATAAAAATGCACAACGTTCAGTTAGAACCCATACTCATCGTTGTATATGCAATGATTGATAAGATGACTTGTGCAATCTTGTTGTTCCAGTTAGTTCTGGTCATGATTCTAGGTGTTGTCAGGAATTTTTGGAAAGCCTCTGAAGTACAAAATAAATGGTATGTGCAATATAGAAAAGAAGGACGTAGCTATGACTTTATTTCCATTCCACTGTCTTCTATGGAAATGATTGTTTTAGTTGTCAACTTCAAATGCAATTTTCGACCAAATGGAGAGGAATTTTTAAAAACAAGAATATGAGTTTTGTTAAGCACGGATCGATTTACAAAAAAAATCTTTGTTTTTACACACATTCTACAAGATGTGAGCTATAGTTGTTTCTTTATTACCTATTTTCTAGAATATTTCAGTAATTTCTGACTTGTGTAACGCTCATAGCACCAAAATAGAGAATGTGCTATAAAATTTTTGGAAAACGTAGTTTTACAAATGTTAGAGGCCAAAATTGAATGGGAACACTGCAAAAATTTCCAAGTTTGCTCCAGCTCAGTTAATACATCAAAATTTGACTTTTATATGGATAGATGGACACCCAAACAATATAATAAGTATGTTTGTAATTTTTTCCTTAGAAGTAATTATGGAAATTAGTTTGGGTTAAGTCCCCAAAAGTAGGGAAATAGTTAAAGTGTTTGTAACTATTCCTAAAAATTAAAATTGATTTTCTTATGTGTCATCAGTTATGTAACTGTTTGTTTTTTGGGGGGGGGAGTATCTAGAGAGCTCGAATCTTGAGCTTCGAATGTATGGTCTATATATTATGATGAAAAATATATTGTAAGGGTTCGACTTGTGAAAAGAAGAATACTATTTTGAGAGTTATGTATTGTTTTTTTGCTTAATGAAGGATCAATAAAGGAAATACAGAGTTGTTTGGCTAAAGAAATTCATGTGTTCATTTTCTTTTCATATATGTGATTTCTTGTTATATCTTGTGTTTCTTAACTTAGTATCCATATGAATGTTAAGTCTTTTGTTTCAATTCAGTAAAATGATTCAAAACTCACTTTAAAACAGTGTTATGAGTATTTTGCATTTCCTCTTAAATTGGATATGCGATTTGTCTTTAATGGTGCTTCATATTGATGAATGTATTCTTGTATACTTATGCTCGATTTTCATACACTTGGTGATCTGAAAACCCTTCCTATCTAGTTTATGTTTGTTGAAATACTCCATCACCATTATTGATCTTTGCAAGTTAAATTCCTAACCTGTGACTCCATTGCCCACTGGTCGCTTTCAAGATTGTTCAACCAACCTTTTAAAAACACTAAACCTATCTTTTGAAAAATATGATCTCTACTTATTCATTTCTAAATCCTTTGAGTTATTATCGATCATTTGATATTTGAGAGAGCCCTCTCTGGTTGGAAGGGTTTGAGTCCAACCTAAATGCTTAACCACTACTAGCAAATTTATACTACCTCTAGGTTTATTCCTAAGATACCTAATGCATCATGATCTGTATGAACACAAATTGGATATCCAATGATGTAGTATAAAAAATTGTTGATGACATATATTATTGCGAGAAATTCATTTTTAGTAATAGTATAGTGTTAACACATAAATTTTAGTAAATAATTTTGCAATTTTGGCCAAGATCGGTTTTTACAGGGTGATTGTGCTCTTAAATTTTAGTAAAGAATTTTGCAATTTTGGTTGATATCAGTTTTTACAGGGTGATTGTGCTCTTTGGATTAAATGCATTGTTTCTCAAAAGTTAAGATCTTTCAGGTTCTTTTGGGAAAAATATTTATATGTTTGGGAAAATAGAAAAAAAATTGTTTTTAAGGATCATTTTTGCTCTCAATCTTATGTGCAAGGTTTTATTTATTTTAGAAAAATTATTGGACATGAAGGCCCAATCTCGAGACAAGCGCCCTGAGATAAACATATTCCACATATATGCATGATATATCCACATAGCACAAATCAACACCAAATATCCACACAAAAGTGCCACGGGGTTTTAGTTGTTTTAGCAAAAATATTGGACATGAAGGCCCAATATCAAAGTCAAGCAGCCCAAGGTATACATACTCAACATATGTCCACGAGAAATCCAAACGGAACAAGTCAACACCAAATCTCCACACACAAGTGCCATGGAGGGACCCAACGCATAGAGCGTGGGGATACCAAGGAGAAGAGAATAATAGTGCGCACAATGCATTGAACGAACATTGAAGCGCCTTCGTATATACGAAATCATAAAGATTCATATACACTAACGATGTGGGATATGTATCGTTGAAGAAAAACATAAAATGCCACCAAAAAGATAGCACCACTGCATTTAAACTTACAGATGTCAACCCATGAAGTGCCATCATGCACGGTAGTAGTAACTGAACACCCGAGTGTTCAAAGTTCAACTTTGTGTCTAGTTTAATGTCGGTGATGAATTTGTATTCTTAACGGATTATCCTGATGCAATTTTGGTTCCTTCCCTTGACAAGAATTTTTATCAGATGGTATAAATCAAAAGTAAAAAATAAAATTGCATAGTGTTTAGTTAGAACCCAAACTCATAGTTGTAGATGCAATGATTGACAAGTTGATTGGTGCAATCGTTTTGATCCAGTTAGTTGTGGTTGTGATTCTAGGTGTTGCTAGGAATGTTTGGAAATCCTTTGAAGTACGAAAGAAATGGTATGTGCAATATCCAAAAGAAGGACCTAATTGGTATTACCCTACTATCATTCAATTGTGTTTTGAGCTTCTGTGCTTAATCATGATTCCTATCTCTATTAAGGCAATGTTGCATCAATGGTATCTGCTATGGAAATGACTATTTTAGTTGTCAACTTCAAACCCAATTTACAAATAAATCGAGAGGAATTAAAAAAAATATGGGTTTTGTCAAACACAAAACAATTAAAAAAAACCTCTCTTGGTTTTTACACAGGTGATACGATCTACGAACTACCGATGTTTCTTTATGAGCTATTTTCTTGAATATTTCAGTAATTTCCAGAACTTCTATAGCTTCGACAGTACAAAAAAGGAGAATTCCCTACGAAAGTTCTAGAAAACATAGTTTTACAAATGTCAAAGGTCAAAATTGAATGGGGACGCTGCAGAAATTTCAAGTTTGCTCCAGCTCAGTTAATAAATCAAAGTTTGACTTTTATATGGACAATTGGACACCGAAATAGTATAATAAGCATGTTTGTAAATATTTTTCCTTAGAATTAACCATGGAGATTAATTTGCAAAAAAGTATGGAAATAGTTAAAGTAAAGTGTTTGTAACTATTCCTAAAAATTAAAATTAGTTTGCTAATGTGTCATCAGTTGTTTAACTGTTTTTGGGGAAGTGTCTAGAGAGCTTGAATCTTGAGCTTATAATGCATAGCCTATATATTATGATGAAAAAGACATTGTAAGGGTTCGACATGTGAAAAGAGAAGACTATTTTGAGCGAGTCTATGTACTGTTTTTGTGTTTAATGAAGGATCAATAAAAGAAATATAGAGTTGTTTGGCTACAAAGATTTATGTGTTTAGGTTCTTTACAAATATGCAAATTTTTTTATATCTTGTGTTTATTATTTTAGTATCCATATGAATGTGAAGTATTCCATTTCATTTCAGTAAAATGATTCAAAATTCACTTTAAAACAGTACTTTGAGTATTTGTCATCTTTTAAAAATTGGATATGAGATTCATCTTTAATGGTGCTTCATATTTGATGAATGTATTCTTGTATACTTCTACTCTATTTTCATACACTTTGTGATATGAAACCATGCTTATATTTCATCTATTTTATGAACTACTCCATCACCATTAATGATCTTTGCATGTTAAGTTCCAAAACTGTGACTCAATTTCCCAATTGTCTCTTTCCATCTTGTTTAACCAACCTTTTAAAAACACTAAACCTATCTTTCACATAATCTGACCTCTTCTTATTCATTGCTAAATCCTTTGAGTTATTATCAGTCATTTGATATTTGAAAAAGCGCCCTCTAGTTGGAAGGGTCAGAGTCCAAACTAAATCTTGGTTTGAAAAGGTTACCTCAAAATTGTATTCCCACATCCAAAGCAAAAATATAAGTGATAAAATATTGGCGTCATTGTCGGGGAACGGAGCTGAAATGCCCCCTGGGAAAAGTTTATAATTGTTATGGATCTGATTTCTGATGGCAAACAAAGATCTAGACATCAAAGGTTGGATGTATAATTTTCCTTGCTGACTCCAACTTTGAAGAATCTAGAAGCTTAAAGTTTCATTGGTGACTCCACTACCTCAAGATGAGTTCAATATCTGCAAGGTATACTCCTATGCATCGCTCACATATTCCAAGTTTTCCAAATCGAATGCCTTCTATAGATTGGTAAACCTATCTTCCAAGGTTCAATGATCAAAAGGATGATCATGTTGTTATTCATTTGGTTAGATTTCACTTGCATGTACGTAGAATTGGGGTTAAAGTGCATGAGGATTATTTGATGAAAATAGTCATAATCTCTTTAGATGGAAATGTAAATTCTTGGTATGAGAAGTTTCCATTCGCTAGCTTATATTCTCTTAGATGTTTTCACACAGTGTTTTATGAGTATTTCAAAGAACACTACCTATCTTTATTGCTGGTAAAAATTTGTAGTGGGTACTTTGAGAACTTCATTGAAAATATGAAAAACATGTGTGGTAATGAGGATTTTATTGATGATGAAATTATAGAGGCTTTGCATGAGAAACCTTTCCATCATCAGGAAGAAAAAGGAGAGGCTAATTGTCAATATAATTAGGTGGATTCCCAATAGAGAATAGTTTTTCCCTTAGTTGGAAATGAAAAAGATCATGGTCGTGATGTAAATACTCATGTTCCTTCTCCTAAGTTTGATCAAAATGTTCATATTTTAAGAAACCAAGTTGGAGATGAGGATTATCATTCAAATTTCTCTTCAGGCTATTCATTTTCTAAACATTTATTTCAAGAAGAAATCTGTGACAACTAGAGTTTTGAATATGTATGTGTAGAAACCCTTATCAGTGAAACAATTCATGATGGTAACTACCTACAGTTACGAGAATAAAATGTGCATGTAGTCATTTTTCTTTATCCTTCTAAAAATCAAAATGGCATTCCCGTTGAAATACATCAAGAGTCATTTGCGGATTTTTCTGTTATGCAAGATGTGATTGTTTAAAATGAAAATGTTAAAGAACCTACAAATCTTTCCCACGAGCTTAATAATAGTTAGGAACTTCCTGCTACCATTCTTGTTTAGGGTAATCAACTACATCCCATGCAACAACCTATAGTTAGCCTTCAAGGACATGCTTGTCCATTTATTGATTATCATGTAAAGATAGTCTTCTAGGATCTCCATGACCCTTTTGTCAGTCTATTGCAGTCATCAATGAAGGTCGATTCTGCAACATTTATGAGTTATGGGTATCATTTTGAGCTACAGTTTAAGTTGTCATTTATTGAGTTTTTCATTATGCCTGGAAGAGTCGAATACATGATTCATTCAAGTAGGATATTTCTTGAGTAGTTGTATTGTAAGTTTACTATCAATTGATATTGTAGTTGTTTCAACTGCTCAAGGTAGGGTTGTGCGTATATAAATAAGATTGTTGAGAAAGCACTTGTTTCAGTTTGATTTCCAACAATTTTAGCTTTTGTTGCAACATATTTTCAGTTTGCAGTTACTGTTTGGTTTCAGGTCAGTAAGGAGGCAAGTTACCCGTGCCAATTTGCAAGTTTCAACTTGGGAGAAGCCCAATGGATAGGCACAGGTCTATGACTTATTTGTTGCCTCGTAGGAAGGATTTCATTCCCAATTGGAGTCGATGTTAACACATAAATTTTAGTAAATAATTTTGCAATTTTGGCCAAGATCGGGTTTTACAGGGTGATTGTGCTCTTGGGATTAAATGCATTGTTCCTCAAATGTTAAGATCCTCAATAATTTATTTTGGAAAAAATATTTATATGTTCGTAAAAATAAAATAAAAAGTTGGTTTTATGGGTCATTTTTTTATCTAGGTCTTTTGTGCATGGTTTTATTTGTTTAGCAAAAATATTGGACATGAAGGTCCAGTCTCCAATTCAAGCATCAAGTTATATAAATTCAACATATGTCCACAAGATAACCACATAGCACAAGTCAGCACCTAAGCTCCACACATGAGTACCATAGAAGAACCCAACGCATAGAGCGTCAACCACCAAGGAGAAGATCATAATAATATGGAAAACGTGTTAAATATCAAAACTCCTTTGTATATAAATGTCATAAAGTTTCATTCATGCTAGCAATGTGGGATATGTCATGTTGAAGAAAAAATTAAAATGCCACTAGAAAGATAGCACCACTAGATTTAAATTTACAAATGTCAACCCATAAAGTGCCAACATGCATGATAGTAGTTGTTGGAGTATTGATACAACCACATTGTATAGTCACTCCTATGAAAATATAAAAATGTGGACTAATCGCCACTCTTGATAATAGGACCTTGTGCTTGGTTTCATATGTTCATCAATATCTACAGGTTTTGGTGTAACAACAAACCTTACATGGCACTAGAGCCGAGGTCTTGGGTTCAATTCCCCCCAGCTATGTTGGAGTATCGGCACAACCGCATGGTATAATTGTCGCACCTATGGGAATATAAAAAGGTGAACTTACCGCCACTACTGATAATAGGTCCTTGTGCTTGGTTTCATATGCTCATCAATACTTGTAGGTTTGGTATAGTAACAAACCTTACACGTTATCAACACAAATTTACCTTACATTGTATCACGGTAGGATGAATTTACCTTCCCTTTCAAATGGAAGCTTTGACTCCCTAAATCCTCACAGCCTTCAACTATCTTGATTGTAGGGTTGATATGCACATTGTCTTGCACAACAAGAGTTTGTATAGGATCACCATGGGCAAAGAGGTAGAACCCCAACAACATCTTGAAAAATCGAAGTATATGAACAAGCTTGATGAAGCATTTGGATTCATGTGCATCCACATCTCCAAAGAGTTACTCTTTGACCTTGAGGAATTGAGAACACCAAATAAGTATGTTATAAGCTCAAATTATTTTTTTGGAAAACATGATGAGATTAGGGGCCATATCCTCGAGAATGAGATGATAGCACTACATCCCAACAAATTCTCAAAATTCAAATCATTGGTCATGCAATGCAAGCAGTGCGGGATTGACAAGAAGGAGGAGCAATTAATGCTCTCAATTCTGAGCAAACTTGGCCCCGAATTATCAGGGTTGGTATCTAACTTTCACTTTGGGAGATTGACATCTCCTAATTGGAAAATTACATCCCTTGATTCCTTCATAGAGTCTCTAATACAACAACAAGACAATTTGATACAGATGGGAGCTCTCAAAGCCTACCCAAATCAAGATCTGTTAGGTGGTGAGACAAAGAATGTACAAGCAAGGAGTAAGCAAAAAGAAAAAGAAAAGAGGAACATTGAATTCGAACCTAAGGAATATTTTTATCAAGTAGATTAAGCTTCAGGCTCAAAGAAGGAAAAACATCAAAGGTTTGACAAGGGCAAGTGCTCCTACTATAAGAAAGGAAACCATACAGAGAAATATTGTATGAATAAGACCATATATCAGATCCCATAAATCCTTGAGAAACATAATATTGTCATCCCTAAATGTGCAAGGAAGGATGACTCTAGAGACAAGACTAAAGATCATGATGAGAGATGCCATGTGTAATGAAAACCAAATTTAATTATTAATCTAAGTTAATTAATGTAAATAAATTAAGAGGTGACTTGAAAAGTCACGTCTCCCCCACTTACGGTATAAATTACCAGGTCACCTATTATGTAATTCACCATCTACATTTATCAAATATACATTACATTACATTTCTCTTACGTTCTCTATCCATTCTCCCTGTTTTTCTCTTCCATTGGTATCAAATTCTCTCAGCTCTCAGCACCCAACCACTTTCCTCCGCTCTAATTTCGTTTCCCCCTCACTCCATCGCTGCTCCTTCTCCCACTCCTTCCCTACCACATGCGCCCCCTTCACCATCGCTGCTCCTTCTCCCCCTTCTTTCAGCCTCGCATCCCTGCTCCATTCCCCTCCCTTTCCTTCTCCCTACTCTATTCGGCCACCTCCCTCTCCGCCTGCCCTGCTCCGCGCACCAAATCCATCCTCCACCTTCCACCTCTCCATCCGCCCCCGCCCTCCAACCTTTGCACACTTGCCCCATCCCCGCACACTTGCCCATCCTCCACCTCCACTCACTATCTCGCCTCCATCACCTCTGTGCCTTCCCTCCATCCACCGCCGCCTGCTCCACCCCCACCTCCGCCCCATCCTTCCCCAGCCATCGTCGTTGCTCTTCTTAGGCTGCTCATCCACGTTAATTTTTTTTTAATGAAATTTTTAATATTAATAATATTTATTTAATAATATTTGTTAATATTATATTTATTAATATTATTATTTAATTTAAAAAAACTACTTTATAATAATAATTATTATTATAATTTAATTATTATTATAATTAACAAAAAGAGAATCGTGGCGAGATGGCATCATACACTGAATAAAAATAAATCGACGTTTAGCGCCGAGAAAATTCCAGCAATTTCCAGATCAATGGACACTCAGTTCGATCAAATCAATGAGAAAATTAACAAGAAATACGAGGAACTCCATGAAAAGATCAAACAAACCAGTGACAATTTGACATCAAAATGGACACAATTTACGTCACGAATATAGAATAGCTTCCTCACTCTACAAGAAGACCAAAAGAAAAATCAAGCAGTTTTAACTGCCATCTTAGACAGATTACAAATATCAAATGACCTGCAACCAAACTCTCCCCAAACACCGGAGTAGCCAGACCCTCTATTCAACATGTCGTCCTCAAATTTGTATACACAAGGACGTCAAATACGGGTGAAAGTTGAGTTACCCAAATGCGATGGGGATGAACGACAAATGCATAGCGTGGATTAACAAAGCCGGGGAATACCTAGACATCCACAACATCCATTACGATGGCGAGAAAATTAAATATGCTTCCATGCATCTAGAAGGTAGCGCTTACAACTGGTACTTATGGTGGAATAATACTACAAGAATATCTTCTTACAACTAGGTTAGCTTTAGGAATGAACTCATTAAAATATTCCAAGGTGTTGAAGAAAAAGACTTCTTTGCCAAAATCACAAGGTTAAAACAAAAAAATAGTGTCGATGAGTACACCTGTGAATGGGAAGCACTATCAACTTGAATCCTAGAGTTGACCAATGACCAATGACTACAGACCTACATACACGGTCTAAAACAACACATCTGTGATGAACTAGAGTTACACAACATCTCTACCATGGAGGAAGCACGACGTAAAGCCAGGATTATTGAAAGCAAATCCATTCATACAAATTTCAACCAAGACAACTCCAAAAAGAACCCCCTCCATTTAGGATACATAGGAAATCCAAGGCATACATTGCCTCAACTTAAGGAAGGAACAAATCCCAGTTTAGAGGCACAGAGAATAAAAGAAGGAAAATGTAAGTTCTATGGAGGAAAATGGGATCCTAAGCACAGATGCTTACAAAAGAAATTATATGCTTGTGAAGCAGAGCTAGAAGTCAACGAACCAATTGAGAACGATGTAAATAGACAACAAGACTACCACCCAAGAATCAAGGAGGACTCCCCACAAATCTCATTAGCCGCTATTACCAGAATCTCCCAACCGCAAACATTGAAGATTAAAGGTCATATAAAAAATAATAACTTCACAGTTCTCATCGACTCTGGCAGCACCCATAACTTTATTAATGTCAACCTTGCTAAATTATTTAACCTATTTATTTGTCCAGTACCTAACATGACAGTTATGGTAGCAGATGGAAAGAAGATTGACAATGTGGGAAAATGTCACAAGGTTAAGTTACAAATGCAAGAATATAACTTAGAATCAGATTTCTTTGCGGTACCACTGGGAGGATTCGACATAGTATTATGAATACAATGGTTACAAACCTTGGGTACATACTCTGCAAATCACCAAGAACATTTTATTGAGCTCCATGCATTTGAGAAAACACACAAATTATATGGGTTCCAACCACCTCCAACACAACTGGTTACATCACATCAGATGGAAAAGCTACATTGGAAAGATGCACCAACGTACATACTTCAATGTCGAGAAATGGAGATTCTAATAAGTGAAGGAGATATGGACAAACAACTAGAGACACAATAACTAATTTGAAAACATTGCAAGGTGTTTCAAGAGTTACCTATGTCACTCCCAACAAACAGAAAAACTGAACACATAATTGAAATAGAACCAAGGACAAAACCTACTAGTAACAACCCATACAGATGTCCACATCAGAGACGTTGCGATAGTTCTCATAGTCATTGTCGTCAAATAAGCTTTGAGGACAAAGCTTCCTTAAGGGAAAGGCAATGTAACTAAAGCCAAATTTAATTATTAAGCTAGGTTAATTAATGTAAATAATTTAAGAGGGGACTTAAAAAGTCATGTCTCTTCCCCACTTACGGTATAAATTACTGGGTCACCTATTAAGTAATTTTCCATATACATTTATCAAATATACATTACATTACATTTCTCTTACGTTCTCTATCCATTCTCCCCTTTTTTCTCTTCCACCATGCACCGAAGGATGGTTTTTCAAAATCACATGCCTTTATCATTGATTCGAGAGCCTCCAATCACATGGTTGCATCCAAATAATCTTTCTCTTCATTATAACTTACTGATGGTCCAAGTATTCACATGGGATATTCCACTCAAATCCAAGCTAAAGGAAAGGGTTCAATCAAATTAGAGCATGGATTGTTCATGAATGTACTCTATGTGTCCTCCTCAGCAGCAAATTTGTTGTTTGTACACTAGATGACTCATACAGGCTCACCAAAGCAAGTTGTATTTGGTCACGAGTCAATGGAGATATCATATATTTCAACTGGGAAGATTATAGTGAAAGGTGTTTCAAACCATGCCTCCAAGGTATATGAATTCTCACACTTTCTTCCATACTCATATCCAGTACAGTCTCAACTACCATTTGAAAGGGAAGGTAAATTTATCCTACCTAAATCTTTTGCATATGATAATGTTTCCATTAATGTTTCAGATTTAGAATCTGAAGCAAAGGGCCAAGTTTAATTAGTTTATGGAATTGAAGATGAATTTTAATTGGATCCAAATCCAAATCTAGTCCCTACTCCCAATACTAGGCCTAAGTGGGCTCAAAAGGTTATTGAGACTGTTGGGAATATGACTAGAGAGTCATTTGACACGAGGAGAACAAGATATCACTTTCAAAAATATATCCTTGTGCCATGTCAAGCAAATTCACTTCTCCCATATAATAGGTTCTACAAACTCTGAGAGAGATGCTTCATGATGGCAAGGTCTAATCAACAATTCTACTCATTGAAGAACAAATTGGATCATGTCACTCTTCCTCCATAAAGAAGAGACAAAGGCAGCATTTCATCTTCTATAAGTCATCGAATTGGAATAAGCTGGAGAAGTTCACATGCATAGTATCAAGAAACTAGTGCACACAAGAATCATCACACTGCATTACTACTCCATATATATCCATATTGCAGAAATATTTTCAGAATTTTTACTCAAGAAGAAATTTTTTCTCTTAGTATGAAAGCTTGATCCTAGTTTTTCCTTTTTTTTTTGGGTGGGGGGGGGGGGTTCCCATGAGGTTTTCCCCATTTCCTTGGTTTGTTAAGAATTCATTTATTTGGATTTAGATTGTATGGATGACCTTTGGTTTTAGTTTTCATAGCCCAGGTTGTCCAAGTTAGGATTAAGGGGGGCTATTAGGATTATTAATTAATCCACCCTTGACCACCATAGTCTATTTGTATTTTCTTATCTTAGGAGGTCATTTCCACTTCACTAGTGCATGGGGGACTCACCTAGGGGCCACCTACCACTCAATGCACCTGTATCCATGAGTTTAGGAGCTTCAGGGACCAATCCCTATAATTTAGGAACCCACTATGAATGCCACCAACATTCTCTAGCAGTTGAGCCTAGTCGATGTTTAGTTATGCTCTGATTCCCATCAGTTAGATCACTCTCAATCATCCTAGCGCCACTTTGCATGATTTGAGGAAAGTAGGGCGCATTTTGTCACCTAACTCAGTCAGTTAACTAGTTGTGAACTGATTCAGCGATCCAGAGTTGCATTAGTGAGATCTAGTGATGATTTTCCCACACTGAGTTAGCTCCAGAGTCAGTCCGGGTTGGTATATTTGAATCCTATCTTAGGAATTTGAATTCTCCTATTTGTAACACCATTGTATTACATATTATATATTGATTAATGGATGTAATGATTGTCTTCCAAATATTGGTTTCGTGTGTGTTTAATTTTCCATGAATTATTGATCAAAGTTTACTGACTTGCTTCTCCCTCTTCTACAATATTCTTTCATATTCAAATTTATGCAGACCTCAGGATCCAACTTCACAAAATTAAACAACAGTAATTGAACGCTTGAGTGTTCAAATCCCATCTTCGTCTCAAGTTTAATGCCGGTGATGAAGGTTAATTCTTAAGGGATTATCCTGATGTGGTTTTGGTTCCTTCCCTTGACAAGAATTTTTATCATATGGTATAAATCATAAGAAACAAATAAAATGCATAGGGTTCAGTTAGAACCCAAACTCATAGTTGTAGATGCAATGGTTGATAAGTTGATTGGTACAATATTTTTGTTCCAATTATGTGTGGTCGTGATCCTAGGTGTTGCCGGGAGTATTTAGAAAGCTTCTGAAGTACGAAAGAAATGGTATGTGCAATATACAAAAGAAGGGCCTTCTATGAATTTATTGTCATTCCATTGCGTTTTAAGATTCTCTGCTCAATCATGATTCCTATCTCTATTAAGGCAATATTCCATCAATGGTATATGTTATGGAAATGACTATTTTAGTTGTCAACTTCAAATGTAATTTATGACCAAATGGAGAGGAATTTTTAAAAACAAAAACACAAGTTTTGTCAAGCACATACTGATTTACAAAAACATATATTTGTTTTACATAGGTACTATGAGATGTGAGCTACGTGTGTTTCTTTATGACCTATTTTCCATAATATTTCAGTAATTTCTGACTTTTGTAGCGCTCGCAGCATAAAAATAGAGAATGCACTATAAAAGTTCAGGAAAATGCAATTTTGCAAACGTCAAAGGCCAGAATTGAATGAGGACACTACAGAAATTTCCAAGTTTGCTCCAACTCAGGTAATACATCAAAGTTTGACTTTTATATGGAAAGATGGACACCAAAATAGTATAATAAGCATGTTTGTAATTTTTTAATAAGAATTAATGATGGAAATTCGTTTGGGCTAAGTCCCAAAAAGTAGTGAAATAGTTAAAGTAAAGTGTTTGCAACTATTCCTAAAAATTAAAATTAATTTTCTTATGTGTCATCAGTTATGTAACTATTTTTTTTTTATTTTTTGGCAAGTGTCTAGAGAGCTTGAATATTGAACTTAGAATTTATGATTGATATATTATGATGAAAAAGACATTGTAAGGGTTCGACTTGTGAAAAGGAGAAGACTATTTTGAGCTCTGTGTACTATTTTTGTGCTTAAGGAAGGATCAATAAAAATAATACATAGTTGTTTGGCTAAAGAGATTCATGTGTTCTGGTTATTTTTAGATATGTGATTTCTTGTTATATCTTGTGTTGCTTACCTTAGTATCCATATGAATGTTAAGTTTTCCATTTCAATTCAGTAAAATGATTCAGAATTCACTTTATAATAGTGCTATGAGTATTTTGCATTTCCTCTTAAATTGGATGTGAGATTCATCTTTAATGGTGCTTCATATTTGATGATTGTATTCTTGTATACTTCTGCTCCATTTCCATACACTTGGTGATCTGAAAACCATGCCTATCTTGCTTTTGTTTATTAAAATACTCCATCACCATTATTGATATATGCAATTTAAGTTCTATACTTGTGACTCCATTTCCCATTGGTCTCTTTCAAGATTGTTCAACCAACCTTTTTAAAAACACTAAACCTATCTTTTGTAAAATCTAACCTCTGCTTATTCATTGCTGAATCCTTTGAGTTATTATCGATCATTTGATATATCTGGTTGGAAGGGTCTGAGTCAATCCTAAATCTTGGTTTGAAAAGGTTACCTCAAGATATTCTTCCCATAGCAAAAGGAAAAATATGAGTGATAACATATAGTTTATCTCAACTTCGGAAATAGTTTTGTTGATGTAATAAATAATATATTTTTAGTAGTGTCTTATTGTCCTAAAAAAACACCTAAATATTTTTCTATTTAGCATCTGTTTGTATGTGAAAAGGAATATCCTACATGGGACCTCTTAATGTAGGAGCTTAGATTAGTTTGTATTTTTAAGGTTTTAAAATATATTTTGCAGTTTGTATTCAAAACAAATTCAACATATATAGCAGAAGAACAAATAAAGGTGTTTTTATTTTGTTGAAATTAGTAATGAACCTTCTATAGTAATTAATATGTCTAAGAAAGAAATGGACATCACGTTGCATATGATGGATAGGTAATTATTGGATAATAAATATTTTGACAATCTTGAATCTAATATGTGATGTCGTAATGCTATTACCTTATTCATAAGCATAAAACAGTTTTCATTCTTGAGAGATGTATTCATATCTTGACAACACCATGAAAGAATTGTTTCATATTAGTCAATGCTTCTTCATAACTACTGCTATAAAATGTGAATTCAACTATGTATACTTACACATCCATGGATGAAATCTGAGAAGATGTTGAGGACAACTCTTTGGAATGTTGCAAGAGCACTGCATAAGCCAAAAGGAAGGACCATATAGGAAAATTTATCACATGGGAAAGTACATGTTGTTTATCCTAGTGCTAAACATAAATTTGGATTTGGTTGTAGCCACTAAAACCATCAATGATGAAAAAGTATTCATATCCAAACAATGCAGTCGCTATTGGAATTCTCCTAGTGTCCCTCTCCTCCAAGGATCCTGACCTAGGTTCAGTCCCTTCTGTTTAGCACAAAAAATCCCAAGATATCGTCCCAACAGAGCAGAGCTCAGTCGACAGTACCTGTGATGCAGATGTCGTCTCACCCGAGATATCTCTCTTAATGGCTAACTTCCAGAACTGCATTTCCGCAGTTGGTTGGGGAATTTCGGGTGCCTTGGCCTTTTTCGAAGGTTCTCAACAAAGTCCAAGGGTGGCTTATTTGTGTTCACCGTGACTCAATAGTTAGGCCACGACCTATCTTATCTTATGCAATATTATTATATCAAAAGTGGGTGTGCATCATAATCATATTCAATTAATACAATATGACCAATATACATCTATTCATTTGTAACCAACCCTACAATCATTCATTCGATACAACATCTACACATATATCTCAAGCAGATTCAACATTCACACATATTTACAGAATATAACATGGAAACCCATTCGGGAAAAAACCAGAAGGTGCTCTTCATCTGGCATGAGGAAATAGATGTGTCTTTCGTCTACATACTAAGCTGCAGACTCTTCTCAAGATCCTCTTCTATTTCTTTACAGACTCTTCCTCCCTCTCATGTTCTCTCATCTTATCTATGTTTTCTTCCTACTTTACTCTACTAGTGATCCACACACAGACTAGACCGACTCAGCCTTTCTTACGCTTCTGCGCACTCAGCTGCATATCCTTTACTCTGATTCACTCATCAATACAGAGCCATCAATCAAAAGCTAATAGTCCCCACTAATGAGAGTCTATTCTTGTCTAATTGAAGTCCATCTCGAGAGTTTAACAATTCAGATATAACTGTAGAGATAAACGATAGGGAGACTAAACTACATGTAGCTTGGGTTCCTTCTTTTATAGACTCATTACAGACTTGATATAGATTCTATTCAATTGAGCACATAGATCTGTGGAAAAACACACAACTCACAAGATAGATCACACAATTTACTCAACAATTGAGGAATGAAACAGTGCAAAAATGGCTTGCAACTATGAATGACATCATTAATAAAAAATTAATTAGATAATAAATTACAATGTAATACAATGGCTAAATAGCCACATGCAATTCGAATCCACATGAGGAAATTCGAATTGATTAGACTCTATTTGAATGTACGTAACTAATACCTTGTCTAAATCATTATCGAAGGACTCAATAGTTAACTGACCATGTCTAAACCATTATCGGAGTTCATCGGAGTTCTACAACACAACTCAAGTGTCTAATTCAGTGTTAACTAAGGCTAACTAACTGTGGTAGGTGAGGAATGCACCTCTCCTGCATGAAGCCATTCAAACCTAGCACAAACTGAATGTAGAGGACTAGAACTAAATGTAACTGACTCCTAACTCAGCTTGACTAGTCACTAACTGAACTCAACTGATGAAGGTTGGTATCGACACTCCTAGTGGCTCCTAAATTGTAGGGATTGATATAGGAGGCTCCTAAACTGATGCATGCAAGTGAAATCAATGTCAGTAGACCTCAATTAGTGTTCCCCACACTTTAGTAACTGAAACATGTGCCCCAATTAGGCCAAGTGGACCCAATGATGCTAGTGACTAAAAATAGATTGGATGGACTCCCAATTTAGACATGACTCCTGATTTAGACATATGAACAAATTGGACAAGGGAAGATTAATAATCCTAACACCTCCCCTGAATGCTAACTTGGACAATCTGTGGGCCCTGGTAACTAAGACCATAGGTCACCCATTACATCAAGTAAAGCAAAGTAACTGCTCAATACAAGGAGCTGGGGAAAAACCACATGGGAAAAAATCCCCCCCTCTATCTAAGCAGATAGAATCTGGATTCAAGTTTGAAAAGATTGGAAATATGTTGCTAAAACATTCATATCTGTGATGTAACGAAGCAACATGAATGGTGTTATGTGCACAGGTATTCTGGGGCCTGGTATGTAGACTTCTCCTTCTTGTCCCAAAATGTTGATGGAAGGAAGGAGGAATGTAACCTTTGCCTATTTCTGGATGAAGAGGTGTATGATCCACTCTATTCTTCTTAAGGAACTGTGACTGATCAAACCTTTCCATGTGACATCTTACAGGAAATTTGTTGCATCTCTCTGACAGAGGTAAGATTGCATGGCATAGCGTAAGCTTATCTATCTTCTGAATGTCAAATGGATTTCCAGTCATCTTCCTAGCTTCCTGTTTGGAAGTAGGGACTAGATCTGAATCTGAATCTGAATGAATCTTAATATCATGAACTGATACAACTAGTTCTGCAATACTAGTGGAAACTGCAAGAGAAGGATATGGAATTTTTTTACCTTCCCTTTGAGAGTGCACTGGTTCTGAAAAAGTCATGAAGTGTGAGAACTCATATGCCTTGGAGGCATGATTTGCAACACCCTTCGCTATGATGTTCCTGGTAGAGATGTCTGTGATCTCCATTGAGTTAGGACCAAATATCACTTGCTTTGGAGAGCCAGTATGAGTCATCTGGTATACAGATAACAGGTTTGAAGATATGGAGGGAGCATGGAGAACATCTTTGAACCTTCCATGTTCAATATTGATAGAGCCCTTCCCTTTGGTTTGAAATTTACTCTTATTGCCTAGCTGAATACTAGGACCATCAAAATACTGTAAAGAAGAGAATGATTCTCTCGATGCAACCATATGATTGGAAGCTCCAGAATCAATGAGGAAGACATGTGCTGTTGAGCAGCTTGCCTTTCAGTGCATGGCCTCTTTCGAAGCAATCTTTAGTGTCTTCAGTGTCTTATGTTTCTTCTCTCTGGTCACCCTTCCTTGCGCTAGCAGGTGCATTAATGTTATGTTTATTTAGAAGAACAATTATTTCATCAATTTGTCTTCTCATGCAGGCGCTATCTGGATGAAAGCCCCTTCCACAGTAGGAACAAAGGGTCTTCCCTTTTCCATTCTTCTTGCTTATCTCTGAACTTAAAGGATCATTTGATTTATCTTTCTTCACAAGAGACTCATCTATTTGTTTCCCTTTGTCATTCACTACCTTACCTCCTCTTGCAACTAATGCTTGATCTTTGGGAGATCGAATGATCCCCATTTGGATCAAATTGTCGTTCTCATAAGTGAGAGATTGGATGAAAGCATCAAGAGTGGGAATATTCCAATTTGGAGTGGTGAGATTCATTGTTTGAAAGGTCAATACAAATATTGAGTAGTCTGCACTGAGTTTTGAGAGAATGGCAAGGATGATTTGATCATCCTCCTTCTCCACCTTGCATTGCTTCAACTGGTATATCAGGTTCTTGAATTTTGTGAAAAATTCAATCATTGTTTCGAATTTGGATGGATTAAGAGATATCAACTCATTTTCTAGCTGATGGACCCTCATCTCATCTTGCTTGTCAAATAAGGAAGCAATCTTGTCCCAAAACTCCTTGAGAGTGTCACGTCCCCGACCCTTTGACCGACGAGAAGGACGCTACTAACACCAACCAAACGGGCAAACAACCCCATGAACATGAACAATGAATAAATTCTAATATTAAAAAATTAACAAAATGCATACTAAGATGCATAAAACATACAAGGATACATGAATACTCAACATTCAGCAGAAGCAACACACACATTCCAACATTTAACATATTCATCATAATTCATGGAACAATAGATATAATTGCAGAGATGAAACAATCAGAAGTACTTGTCTTTTGATGAAGAACTCACCCCACAACCAGCTATGTTTCTGTAACATTCCACCCAACCATAGGCCAGCCTACTCATCAATCTCTCAGCAACACTGCCACCCCCGAGCTGGGCATGATTCCTCAAGGAATAAGGGTCAATGTAGGCTTACACATAGCCAAGGTTTGCCAATCAGCCAAACCCACACAACAGGGTTTTACCAAGTCATCAAGGAGCTAGGATAGGCTAAATGCCAAGCTAGTGGCCTCATCAATGACTTCTCAAGCATACCCAGCCTCTAATCCCACTCTCAACAGTCCGAAGACCAACCACTGCATACCGCAGAAAAACAATCCCTTCACAGCTCTGTGAAGAAAGCAAAGACAACCGGGTGACAATCCCAACCAAGAGGTGAAACACAGCTCAATCCACAAGACAACTCAGAGTTGTTCTTGGCCCTAGCATGGCCAAAACAACTCAACAGCAACCCAAAACCAGGGTACATCAATAGCCACAACCCCACAATGAATGATGGCAACAATCCACAGTCTGTAATAGATAAGAAGCAGAACTCCCAGCATAGACATGGGAGGACTCAAGCAACGGATGTGGAAGTCAATGACCATCCAACATCTAAAATCCCATAGCACACTACTCCTCAACGCAAATGCTGAAGAAAGTTACACGGACGAAAAATGGGGAAAGAACAACTCTCAACCTGTGCGCAAGGGAAAAAGACACACCCCAGGAAAAAACATGGAAGAAAGAAACACACACGTAGTCCAAAATGGAAGAAGAAATCAGACTCTCAACAACATCCAAAAATTAGGGGAAGAATGACAGAAACCCAATCGCGAGTTAAACCAACGGCAAGCCCGAATCGTGGATGAAAACCACGACTAATTCACATACACAATAGAAATCGTGCCCTTGAGGCCGCTCTTCCATCTCGCTGCATGCACAATACCAAAGGAGAATCCCCCGACTGGTGCATGAGGAAAAATGAACCGACCTCCTCCTGCGCATCCCCTTCGTGAGAGTGAACAGACCCAGGAAGAGTGTCGTCATGGAGAGAATGGCGGTGGAGGTTCCTTCCAATGTGAGGTCAACTCACTGGTGGAGTGTACGCGTGGGTAAGGACTGACAGTCCTGCCACACTCCACTCCCAGCCATAACTGCCTCAACTACTCAACAAGACATTAAAGTGGTTGGATGAGACAAGGGAAGATGGCAGATCAAACAAAGTGGTAACACATGGGTTCCCCCCCATAGTCTAAGGTTTGACATCCCCCACCCTTATCCTTTGGAATCATGCCATTTTCATTTTAACTTTGCACTATCATAGTTGTTTGTGGGTTTATTTTTAATTGATGTGCGTATTTACATGATGCCAAACTATAATGTGCCAGATAGCACGATATACCATCGGCAACTATCCCCATTGCCGAAACATACACAACCAAATCGATGGTGGGGATTTTGCCTTTACCTCCTCACCACGATTAATTACATTATATACATCATGCAAATGGGGTCAAAACCGGGGTGTTACATTCCCCTCCCCCTTGGAATAACATCGTCCTCGATGTTCCATTACATAAGAATACATATACAATACGTATACAATTGCACGTCAAAATTTCAAAATTTTGCAGATCTGTCCCACGTTCAATTATTTACTTTGAATGTTCAAGACCAAGCCCCTTGGCTTCCATGAACTTCTCCTGTTGGTTTTTAGCTCTCAGTTTATCCCGAAGCCTAGGAACTTTGCGACTATTGCCCTCATCATGTTCCCTCGTTGGGCAGTCCTAGCGTAAATGATGTCCTCTGCATGCCCATCATTTCACTGGCTACTTCATCCTTACCTGCTCAATTTCCTTTGAGTCTTCATGCCTAGACTGTTTCTTAATGGGTTTCTTGGATGAATGTCCCATCACTGATCCACCTTCCTTTCCCTTTCTGATTTCTCCCAAAAGGCTTTTCACCTCCCTTTGCAAACCAATAGAGTCTTGCAAAATCTGGTGGTTCATTTCATTCTACCTTTTCTGTATCTTGAGCATCTCCCCAAGATTTTCTTGGGTCTTGGCAATCATTTGAAGGAGACTTCCAGCCAAGTCCAACAAATTTTGATCTGTTGCCATGATCAATGTGCACTACCAGGTTTCTGTTTTCTCACCTATGAAATGCACCATTGAAATTTTGTCAGACCAAGCATAATATAGGCATTAAAATCAGTCAGTTAGTTACCCAATTGGCATGACAGTCCAAGCCTCATCAAGGAGACTTTCATATTTTTCATGCCTTCCCAACAGGCACACGAGCTCATTCATGTCCATTCTTGGGCAGGGAATTAACTATTCCAACATTCATAATTTACTTTCAACAAATACACACATTCCATTTTCAGTCATACATGCATTCAACAATCTTTTGTTTTCACAATGCATAAATAAATAAATAAATATATATATATATAATTAAAAGGGCAAGAGAGAGCAGCAAGAGTTTTTCCCCTCTTTGTTTTGTTCCATCCTGGAACCCACACCACCGCTGTGGCTTTTCATGTTCTCAACCTCTTTCACTTCACCGTGAATGCTGGACCAATCCTTCTTGGTCATGACACTTAGTGTCTTTGGTCTATTCTAGACCTCTAAACCATGGAGTCTCTCCACATGGTTTGCCTCGGCTGCTAGGAACTTCACAGTATTACTAGCACCTTTTTCATTACCGCTCATTCCGAGCTCTCCAGGACAGTCACATGTCCACATGCACCCCTAAGGTGCTCTCATAGTCCTCGCTCCCAGCGATACCTATATCCAAACATTGAATAGATTCACATGTTTAGTTTATTCTCATCGGTTTTATCTCTAGAACAAGAGCTTAAAACATCATAACCAAATCATATACACACGTATATTCATAACCAAAATAATCCAATACTTATCTGTATTGTGCGTTTCCTCTCTGGTCCACAGGATCTTGCTTCATTTTGCAAGCCTTGGGATCGCCTATGGACTTGGATATTAGGTCATCACGCCAGCTGCTCCACAACATCAAATAATTAATGTCCAACCAGTACACCCTCATGTCGACTAGGCTTGGAACTTTACCACGACCATTTCCAGGTCTAGGATCTACTATGGATCCCAAGGCATATAACAGCCCAACATAAACTTATACCAACATAATACATACACTTATATCAACATAATACATACACTTATATCAACAATAACCCTTACTCCGCAACCCCTCACAACAACCGTTTGCCTTTTCTCTTTAGGGTGCAACACCCAACTGCATCTATTTATCCTGTCAACATAAGCAATATAAGCAAACTCATCAGCATTATTGCTCTAAAACTGTAACCATATTTCATATCATTCACTATCAAGTATTGAGACACCAGGAGTGTGTGCACTCCCTAGGGTGTAATCAATATTGAAAACCCTTTCATGACTCGACATCGAAAAAGTGTGCACCCTTTCCCGGTGTGTGCCATGTAGGCCCTATTCATACTCAAGCAATTGGTCATCATGGAAATAAAGTCAAAACATGTTCTGCATATGGAATTTTAACAATTTGACATGCATATTCTTAGCAAGGGTCACAGAACACTTATCCATTTGCCGATGCAGTATTCTTTCGTTAAGAAGGAATGGGGCTCCCTTCTCTGAGTTGACAGTCCCTCGGTTAGCCATATCAACTCTTTTTTTTTCATTTCATATCCACACATGTCTTACCGACATAATTTATACCATCTCACTCATGTTGCTACCAAACATGTAGTGCAGATGAGACATTTCCAAAATGTCCAATGGAGTTTCACCCGAAACCCATTTCCAAGATAAGGGAAAACCTCCCCATGAAGTTTGGCTCCTGCAAGCCATCACACATGATCTTCCTGTAGTGCGTACCCCTGGCACATTCATCAAATGGCCAAACAGTCAATCATTATCTAATAATACAATCCAAATTGATTGTTCCATAACCAAGCAATGACATTAGTAATCAAATTCAATAGGAATTTGCAATTCTGTCTACTACAGAATTTAGTTTGCTTAGCAATGAGGTGATTCTCATTTGTGGGTCTCTTGTAAGCAGCACTACTATGCCCATTATAATTTTATGCTTACTAGCATAAGATGAATACCCACTTACAATGCGTCCTCCTGACACAATATTATGCAAGCCAATAGTGATTAGTAGTTGTCAGCAATTCCTTAAATCCGAAATTCACAACTCAATTTTAACAACCCATTATGCATACCAACTATTTTCACAGCCATGAGACTCTTCTCATAAGGTTTGGCTCTTTCACACGGTAGATTCCGACATTTGTCATGGTCTTACTCTCATTGCCATGCTCTAAATAATCTACCTGAAACCTGAGCTTCAATCAACCAAACACTTGGTAAGTCTGGATGCATATAACCTTCTATTGCTGCAACCATCATTGAAGCATTTTCAGAATTTATAAAATTCAAATACTTCCAGCTGTTAATCACATCAATATTACCAAAACTCATTTACTTCATGCAATCATTATCATACTAACATTTGCAAGGTATAGTCACATCATTCATGCAATTAAATGAAATGTTTAGATACTCCTTAGTTCACAAGCGTATCATTTGTACCACCTTGCTCTTCCATAGAGCATTTCTGGAAGCCAATTGATCATGACTATCCTTTTTATGCACTTACTATCCTGCATTCATAACAACCTTTGAAATGGTTCCTAAATTGTCATCAATTCATCATTTCAGTCATTAGTTATCCATAATATCACATGCACTCATCTCAATGCATTCATGCAATGCATCACAACATTTGCACCTTTACTTATGCAATCAGTCACTCACACCCTTCATTTGCATCCATTCAATGCATGACTACAAGATTCATAAAATCTTTTTAATGCATATCCATTCAATGCTACCTTGCATCGATTCAGGAATACTATGCCTTCAACATACCATGCATGGCCTAACCATGACTACTTCATATAGGATGCATTACTACAATCAGTCCATCAGTACTTCTTTCCTTGGGCTACCAAGCTCAATCAACATATACAGACATGCCACCTTTCTATATTCAAATATCCACATGGTATGAGGTCTCTTACCTTTACCACTCCATGGAATTCGTCATAATCAAACTTTTACCTTTATGGGTCCTACTTACACCCTTGGCATGACCAATTTGGTTGGTCCTTTGCATGATATTGCAGAAATTGCTCGCCAACTTTTGTTATGGACTTGTTGCCTCCTCCCTTTCTCCAAAGGGTTGCTAGTCACATTCATCAGCATCTGCAACATATTCAACTAGGTCCATGTCATCGTTGGTTTTTCCACTAATGCCAACACCAATGCAATGATTATCATTAGTGGCTCATTATAAATGTATAATCCTTACTATCTTATGTACGCAAAGCATATCCTCATACATTTCAGCTATAAAACTTAGGAAATGTAGTTATAATCAACATATAGGGTTTAAGGAAACTTCCCTTTTCAATTCCCACGTCCTCGCATGGAACTCCTCTTCCACACAACAGCTGGTTAGCCTTCATAGTCCTTGCTACCTTTGGGCATACAATTCTCGAATTTGTCCATATTGACAGCAACATTGTTTGTCAAAACAACCACTAGTACTTTTCTGCTCCTCATTCAAACTCTGGTGGTTCTCCACTGTTATTTGTTGGATACGCTTTCCAATGCCTATCCCCATACTCCATTCTGACTTTGGGTGTGAAAATCATACTACCTCTAAAATGACGATTTTCACCAAATCTCTGCATTTTTACACACAACTATATTTTGGTTTGGGTGTCAACTTCGCCCACCTATAGGAGCAAGTCTAGGAAGGTTCTGGAAAACTTTTCTATCGGGCGAAGTCAGTGCAGATGACGAGGAACACTCAATAACTTGCGGATCTCGTTTCTTATGCACCATTCATCTTTTATGAATTCTGGGTTTGACTAATTTTCCCAAAACATAGAATTTTCTTTTCACAAGAACGACTGTCTCAGGGGACGACGGGGGTCAAGGGGGTCTTTGGTTTTCGCGCAATTTGGCGCATAAGATCGCTGCCACTTTCTCATTTTTCAGCCCTAAAAATTCACTGTAAAACTGATGAAAATCCCACTGTAAAACAGTCGAAATCTGCTGAAAACTGCTAAGAAATCCCACTTGAAAACTCAAAATTTTCCTTGTACAAGATCGGGTCTCATTTCGACTATTAGTCCGACGTTTCGGCAGTCAAAACAAATAACTACTCCGATGTTCATCGGCGATTGGATCCACTAAGCACTACCACGTCGGTGATCGAATCTTCTAACCTTTGGAAGGATAGTCCATTAGACAGCTGGAACAACAGGTAGTGATCCCACTACGGGTTCCGCGGATCATCACTCATCGGCTGTCGAAAGCTCTATCCACTAACCATCGTCGATGGCCGATGATTCCCAGACTTTCAAAATTTTTCCTCTTTAGTCTTCCTTTTCACCGCTTGATCGGCTCCATTCTCTTCTTTTCATCAACGAAATAGTTCCATCAGCAGCCGCACCGACGACCCATCATCCTTGATCTTCTTCTGATTGGTAAACTGATTCTGACTAGCATTGGCAGTTGGAACTTCTCCCTGTCGAAAAGCTAGTGATCTAGGCTTCCGCAATGGCGGGCGCACGAACAACTTTCTGCTTTTGATGGCCGATGTTTTCACTACTTAGAAAAATTTTGAACTTTCTACTCGTCGGGAGCATAGTACTCTAGCCATTCGCAACGGCGGTACTCAATCGGCTAAGTATCAGCGATCCAAACCACTGTCTTTCGTCGATCGCCGTTGGTCTTCAACACTTAGACAAATTTTTCAAAAATTTTCTCTTATTCTTTTACGGAACATAGCATCTGTCGGCGGTTGGAACCATTAAGCACTATGTGTCGGTGAACCCAACAACTATTTTCCGCCGACGGCATCGGTAGTCCAAACAACTAAAATTCATTGACACCAAAAGTCAATATCGGATGTTTCTTTAGTTACATCGAGGCGACGTTTCGGCGGCCTTTCGCTGATCTTCGCCGAAACCGCAGCTCCCACATCCACTGAGTTCCGCCAACGGCCAACGAAAACTTAGAAAGTTTTTCCGCAATTTCCTTCCAACTGTCCTCCGTTGAGTATGCTTCTTCCTAGCTCTTTCGCTACATCGGAAGTCCTTCCCACTAAGTGTTCTGATGAACCGACAGTTCAAACACTTAGGCAAATTTTTGTGGAAGTTTTCTGTCATAAAATTCTGGTCTCTGTTGGGTAGAAAGCAATCCGACTTTTGTCACTGCATCTTCATGGTCCATTCAGGCCCATGCTGCAACATGAGCTCTGATACCACTCTGTCACGTCCCCGACCCTTCGACCGGCGAGGAGGACGCTACTAACACCAACCAAACGGGAAAATAGCCCCATGAACATGAACATCGAATAAATGCTGATATTAAAAAACTTAACAAAATGCATACTAAGATGCATAAAACATACAAGGATACATGAATACTCAACATTCAGCGGAAGCAACACACACATTCCAGCATTTAACATATTCATCATAATTCATGGAAAAATAGATATAATTGCAGAGATGAAACAATCAGAAGTACTTATCTTTTGATGAAGAACTCGCTCCTCAACCAGCTATGTCGCTGCAACGTTCCACCCAAACATAGGCCAGCATGCTCATCAATCTCTCAGCAACACTACCACCCCCGAGCTGGGCATGATTCCTCAAGGAATAAGGGTCAATGCAGGCTTACACATAGCCAAGGTTTTCCAATCAACCAAACCCACACAGAAGGGTTTTACCAGGTCATCAAGGAGCTAGTATAGGATAAATGCCAAGCTGGTGGCCTCAACACCGACTTCTCAAGCATACCCAGCCTCTAATCCCACTCTCAATAGTCCGAATACCAACCACTGCATACCGCAACAAAACAATCCCTTCACAGCTCTGTGAATAAAGCAAAGACAACCGGGTGACAATCCCAACCAAGAGGCGAAACACAGCTCAAGCCACAAGACAACTCAGAGTTGTTCTTGGCCCTAGCATGGCCAAAACAACTCAATAGAAACCCAAAACTAGGGTACATCAACAGCCACAACCCCACAATGAATGATGGCAACAATCCATAGTCTGTAATAGATAAGAAGCAGAACTTCCAGCATAGACATGGGAGGACTCAAGCAATGGATGTGGAAGTCAACGACCATCCAACATCTAAAAGCCCATAGCACACTGCTCCTCAATGCAAACGCTAAAGAAAGTTACACAGAAAAAAAATGGGGAAAGAACAACTCTCAACTTGTGCGCAAGGGAAAAAGACACAGCCCAGGAAAAAACATGGAAGAAAGAAACACACATGCAGTCTGAAATGGAAGAAGAAATCAGACTCTCAACAGCATCCAAAAATCAGGGGAAGAACGACAGAAACCCAATCGTGAGTTAAACCAACAGCAAGCCCGAATAGTGGATGAAAACCACGGCTAATTCACATACACAACAGAAATCGTGCCCTTGAGGCCGCTCTTCCAGCTCGTTGCATGCACAATACCAAAGGAGAATCCCACGACCGATGCGTGAGGAAAAATGAACCGACCTCCTCCTGCGCGCCCCCTTCGTGAGAGTGAACAGACCCGGGAAGAGTGGCGTCGTGGAGAGAATGGTGGTGGAGGTTTCTTCCAATGTGAGGTCAACTCGCTGGTGGATTGTACGCGTGGGTAAGGACTGACAGTCCTGCCACACTCCACTCCCAGCCACAACTGCCTCAAATACTCAACAAGACATTAAAGTGGTTGGATGAGACAGGGGAAGATGGAAAATCAAATAAGGTGGTAACACATGGGTTCCCCCCCATAGACTAAGGTTTGACATCCCTCACCCTTATCCTTTGGAATCATGCCCTTTTCATTTTAACGTTGCACTGCCGTAGTTGGTTGTGGGTTTATTTTTAATTGATGTGCGTATTTACATGATGCCAAACTATAATGTGCCGGATAACACGATATACCATCGGCAACTATCCCCATTGCCGAAACATACACAACCAAATCGATGGTGGGGCTTTTGCCTTTAGCTCCTCACCACAATTAATTACATTATATACATCATGCAAACGGGGTCAAAACCGGGGTGTTACAGAGAGTCTTCAATCCTTTGATGTGGAAGCGAATATCTCAAGAGATTGAGAGAGACAAGTATCCAAAAGCTTCATCAAGTCTGTTAAAGTACTTTTCTTTGTCATGATTAAGAATTGGCTCTACCTCTATCTCTTCTGTGAGTCTGAACAACTTCTTGGTGCGAAGTAGTCCCTCCATGTTCTCCTTCCACTAGTGGTAGTTAAAAGAAGTGAGCAACTCTACTGGATGGGCCATTTTGAATGAAGTAAAGAGGAATAAGCTGTTGTAGAAAATGTAGTGAGGAGAAAGAGTTGCTTGTAGCGAATGTAATGAGAAGAGATGATAACCTATAAATCACACAATCAAACATACAAAATAAGGTCGACTACCTACACATTTTAGGTTTTCATCACACCTAGCATAATTGATCAAGAAAGCTTGATCAACAATTCCTTAACTTGGGGTATTAAGTGCTAAACCTTCTGCTTTTGGTGCAGAGTAGGAATGGAGAAAATTGCTCAAAAAAATGATCCAACTGGAGATCTAAGGATGAGAAGTGCCTTGTCCACTGAGGCTATGATACCATTTTAAATTGAGCACATAGATATGTGGACAAACACACAACTCACAAGATAGATCACACAATTTACTCAACAATTGAAGAATGAAAAGTGCAAAAATGGCTTGCAATTGTGAATGCTTTCATTAATAAAAAAAGTAATTAGATAATAAATTACAATGTAATACAATGGATAAATAGCCACATGCAATTCGAATCCACACGAGGAAATTCGAATTGATTAGACTCTACTTGACTGTAGGTAACTAAACCTTGTCTAAATCATTATCAGAGAACTCAATAGTTAACTGACCTTGTATAAACCATTACCGGAGTTCATCGGAGTTATAAAACACAATTCAAGTGTCTAATTCATTGTTAACTAAGGATAACTGACTATGGTAGGTGAGGAATGTGCCTCTCCTCCATGTAGCCATGCAAACCTAGCACTAACTGAATGTAGAGGACTAGAACTAAATGTAACTGACTCCTAACTCAGCTTGACTAGTCACTAACTAAACTCAACTAATGAAGGTTGGTATCGACACTTCCAGTGGCTCCTAAATTGTATGGATTGATCTAGGAGGATCCTAAACTGATTTATTCAAGTGCAATCAGTGGCAGTAGGCCTCAATTAGTGTTCCCCAAACTTTAGTAAATGGAACATGTGCCCCAATTAGGCCAAGTGGACCCAATGGTGCTAGTGACTAAAAATAGACTGGATGGACTCCCTATTTAGACATGACTCCTAATTTAAACATATGATCAATTTGGACAAGGGAGGATTAATGATCCTAACAGATTCCATACATAATACAAACTCAATATAGACTGGTTTTAGGTCGCTTTATCATCCAACTTCCTCTATCTAGCCAACAGGTTGTCTTTCATATTCTTGTAACACCTAATGGGAGGCACTATCCCCCTGACTTACAGAGATGCCTTCACGCATGTGGTTTCCACCAGCTCTAGCTGAACTCATTCCCACGATCATTGAGGCCTGTCACTTTATGAGAATTACACTTTACTGTCATTTTCCAGTCGTTATGCTACTTGTATTCCTTCTGATGCTGATATTCTTTCGTAACTTCCCTTGTCGCACTCCTTCCTTCTGGAACGAATTCCTCTTTTAGTGTAGATTCCTCGTCTCACGCATCTTCCTCTTCTTCTTCCTTCCTTTCACTACCTGTATCGCATCTTCCTTTCTCTTCTTGCTTTTCTGTCCCTACTTCTGTCGTAGCTCCTTCTTCTTTTCTTTTGGGTCTTCTCCATACTTGGGGCAGAATTATGAATGAGTTCTTCCTTCCTGTTTCTAGGCCCAACAGGCCCCCAACACTCATCTATGGCTCGTCCCGAGTGTTACAGTTGATTTTACCACACATGGTGGATCACACATTTATGGCCTTCCCTATCCCTCTGTAGACTCTTTGGAACCCATGGACCATTTTTGTACCTTTGATGTTTCCAAGATCATCCCTAAAAACATGCATTATTTTCCATACATGACTTTTAAAACTATTCTCGCGTATATACGCGGATATGACTGTTAAACCCATGTACACCGAGATGTGTGCAAAAGGCCAAATAGTTTTGGATTTTTCCTTGATGTGGAGCTGAGTCACTTGTCTCTTGGCCTTCCATATGCCTTGAGATCGCTTGGATTCAACCTTCCATTACCCCATTGAGGCACTATAGAAGGAACCCTTTGGATACATTGAAGGGAGAGGAATTGAAGAGCAAGAAAACTATAGTCCATTTTTGCTGGAGCTTATACTTGAGTCTACATCCCTTTGTCCCTTGGAGCACTTTATGTTCTTCCCAAGCTTGCATTTTCTTGTGAGCTTGCTATCGAGAGATGAAGGATTGACGTGGTGGAGGCCCAGGTGGAGGACTCAGTTTCTCCGGTTCGTAGACGTGCCGACAGAGGTTGTCATTCTTGTAATCTCTAATTTATATTAATAGAAATATCTTTTCCTGTCCAATAATGTGTATTTAAATGAATATCGAATCCATGGATGCTTTTAAATTCTTATATGTTATTGATTATATATGCTATAGTAGGTCTAAAAAAATTATATAACATGCTTGTCTTGTTTGCTGATTGTTGAGAGAGCAAATTGCTAACACAAGCGAGATTGGAAAAGCTCAACGGGGATCTACATCAACCATCTAGAATAAGGTATGTTTTGAGATCCTTTAGTGTTAGATGTTTATTTCTCTTGCATATTGGGAAGGGATTGATTTCTATGATTACTCTGTCTGTTGTGGTACCCCAAGCCATAGAAATTTTTCTCCGTAACAGAATTGGCGACCATACTGGGGAGCTCCTAGTCATTTCCTTTGGGGGTTTTATCAGCATTCAATGTTCTTGAATTGCTCTGATTTCTCTGTTTTTTAGTCGGTTCTGGGGGCATGTTTTCCTAGTAGTGTCTGATAGGAGTAAATTTTGTCTCATCTTGTCTCTTTACCTGTTTTTTTATCTCTTTTTCTTCTTGTACGTGAGTTTTTTCTTCACAGTCGCATGTACATGCGGTTTTTCCTGGAATAGCCGCGTATATATACGGATTTTCTACACACAATCGTGTATGATCTGAGTTTTTCCTTTTTGGGGAAGATTAAGTGTTGCTGAGTGAGTTTGGATGATTGCTAAGTCTTCTTGCATGCTTCGAGAGTCTGTATACGCCTCTGCTTCTGACCAGAGACATTTTTTTATTTTATTTTTGAAAATGTTCTTGTCATTCGATTTTCTATTTTTTGTTTTGGGATTAGTGCATTAGGTCTCTTTTACCTTAGTGCTTTGCTTGGGTGCTGTCTGATAGTGCTTGCAGAGTCTGGGGGTTGTAAATTCATACTTTTTCTTTTTATCTCATTTTAATTCAAAAAATACAAAAACATTTTCTTTTTGCATCATTATGCATTGTTGCATTTTGCATTTTGCATGGTACTTGCATTAGGTTTGCTTGGAGAGTATTAGTCAAATTTTCATATAGGAATGATTGCATATTCATTTGAAGGAATATTTTTCATTTGACGTAGTAGCATACCCGTTTTTTCATTTGACACAGTGCATTTGCATTGATTGTTAGGTGTGCATTTTACTTCTTGTTGCATCATAACATCATTAGTTGCACGACCATTTGCCCTTTTGAGTAATAAGCCAATTAAAATCAAAGCATAATAAAATGAATTACACTCTTTTCTTTTATAGGGTGCACCAACAAGATTAGGTTTTAGGGTCTTGGAATAGTTCATTGTGAGTAAATTCTCCAAGACCACTAAACAAAACATTTATGTGTCTATCCAGATGAGAGTGTGAAATTCCTTTATATAATTAGTGTTTCTCAGGATCATCCTCTTACAATGGAGTTAAGCATGAGGTAGTGTGAGCAGTTATTGATTGGGATGACCCCTGGTCATAACTGAGTAGCACCAGAGATATTTCTAGGATTGTATTTGTATTTGGGGGCTCTTTCGAGAGTTTCGAGCTTTGCTACCCTGCCCATACGGTCAATCCCGCCTGCAACTCTCCACCTGAGCATTGATTATATTGAGGTGACCTTAGTTTCCTTACCTAGGTTATCGAGGGGGTACCTCGCAGAGGTTATTCTGTAGGTGTCCTAGCCAGGTAGGGGTTGGACAACACAGTTGCTATATGCGTTGAAGCTGATGGCCACTATAATTGGTTACGAACCTCCGCTTATTGTGTATGGGAGTCTCAAGCCTCCCCTAGGAAAGACATACCTACTTCATTCGGGAGCTCACATATCCTACCCTTGTTTGCTTTTGATTTGGCTTTACATTTTGTAGGTGTATGCTCTATGCACACTAGTTTTCCTAGGGTTTGCATAATTAGATTGAGTCTTTTTCATTTTTGATTCATTGTGGATTACGATGCGAAACTTCTTCGTTCTCATCGTTTAGCGGGACTTTCTCCTTCCACGTGTCCTCCTTTAAGAGAGAGAAACAGACAGTCCGGGCAGACTACTTCTCACTTTGATTCACACACAATGGGAGATCACAAGGATGAGATTCTTGAGATGTCTTCTCCACCTCACGAGGTTGGGGATGCAGATTCTACTCCCATATATGATCCTTCACTAGAAATACCTTCACATTCTGGTTATGATCCCTCATTCACAGGTCTCCGATATTGGTTTCCAGGCAACGAGACTCATCATTAACCCACAATCACTAGTCATGTTCGTTATGGCATGCCTGATATCCCTGCACCTGATCCAACACTTCATGCCGAGTCAGAAATTGAACCTAGCACTATGCCTTTGGGCACTCTTATTCCTTTCCATGTGGAGAGATTTGGGAGCACTAGTCACATTGCACCTTCCATCCAGTGGTGGAAGCATCCTACCTCACATGTCTGTCCTAGACCTAGTGTTAGTACTCATATGCGGGTACCAGAACCGAGACAAGTGACCATAGGGAACACCACTTACATCCCTTCACATGTCCCTTCATCTTAGAACCCTACTCCTTTGAATGCATTTTTGACAACCCTTCCTCCCCCTCATTCACATGGTCCTTTGGGCCGGAATATCGCTACTAGCCACGTTCGTACTGCGACTGCTCACACGGTAGGATCTCAGAGTCAAGTGCTACCCATTGTCTTGGGAGGTCATATTCCTATTTTTGGATCATCTAATGGTCCATCACAAGGAGTTCCCCATATCCCTAACTATGGAGCTTCTCATGGGGCATCCCATGGGACACCTTACAGAGCTTTTCATGGACACTCTTATGGATTGCAGTATGGACAAAACTATCAACCCTATGGGTACGGGTATCAACAACTTGATTACTCTTCCAATTATGGATTTGTAGCACCACATAGTCAAGGTACACCACATCATAATGATTCCATGCATCCCTATACGGGTCAAATGGGAGGAGCATATTATGTCCAAGGCCATGGTATTTATAGCAATCAGCCTTACATGAACCAGAACTATCACGGAGCATGGTATAGACCGACTCAACCTAGGCTCCCTTTCCTCACAATGTTGAGCTTACCTAACTTATCGAGACTTATGAATGATCTGGTATCTCATGACCCGACTTAGCCAACCGTCCCTAACAAGATTCCTTCAGAAATTCCCAAATTTGGGGGAAAAGCTAGAGAAGATCCTAGTCAGGATGTCACTACTTTTCACCTTTGGTGCTCTTCCAATTCCTTACATGATGATTCAATCCATTTGAGGATATTTCAATGCACCCTCACCGGCCCTGTAGCGAAATAGTATATAGAGTTACCTAGGGGGGCATTTGTTTTATTCGATGACCTTTCCATGACTTTCCTCAATCACTTTCAGCTACCTGTGTGTTATGAAGTTGGTGCAGAAATCTTGTTGACATTTCTACAAGACAAAGCCACACATATCTCGGATCATATTCAAGAGTGGCGTAGATGGAGGCGGTTGATTAAAGCCTTTATACCATCAGAATTTCTCCTTGAGTGGTTCCTCAAGTCGTTGTTACCTTACATCGCAAAGGATGTTTCTACATTCGGAGTCTAAAATGAGGAACAAGCAATCTTTAAGGCATAAGAGTTCGATTTGATCTACGCTAAATTTGGAATTTTGTATGAGATTATACCTAATGCTCCGCGATCTAGTTTCGATCCCAAGATTAATCTTGGACCACATGCCGATGGCATTGTGGGTTGTACAAGTTCCAAACCTGCGGATTTGGTTATGAAACAAGTGATCCAATTGTCTATTAATGAATCCGCATCTGGACAAGCCATGACTTTGTCTCAACCCACCCAAATAGTGAGTGTACTTTCTGTGTAATTGTCGGACCAGAAGGGCAACTAGCAGCTCGGAAGGAATAAGAAAAAGGGTAAAAATAATCATAAGGGTGGGAACAAGAATGAAAATGCTAATGACAAGAACACTCGTAATGTTGGGGGGGATCAGAAGTCTAAACGTAAGGTAAATTTTCCTTGCAAGTTGTGTAAGGAGTACCACCTCACTCACTTGTGCCCTCATATGGAAGATGCCTCGAGATTCATAGCACAGGGCCCAGCTGTGCTGACTAATCCTTTACCCCATAATTAAAATATGAACTCGAGGACCATTGATCCTCATTGTGCATTGGGTGGAGATCAAAATCCACCAGAATCCAATACTGATCATGGTTGCATCAACATGGTATGTGCTACTAAGGTTGTGACTCATGTGAAGGATTATGGTTCATCACAATCGGACCTTGGAAAAGAACCCGCTCCACTCAAGAGCCCTTTGCATATCGAAAACCCTATGGATAAACTTGAAGTTGCACCTCGAATTCCTAAGGGAGTCCTAAAGCGTTCGGGGCACAATCCTAATGCCCGAGCCACCCAGAACTATTCCTTTGTTGAGGATTTGGACCAAAATCCTTGTGTGATGTTCGCGCTTGAAGTACTTTAGAGTTGTCCTCCGCAAAGGAACACCTTGCTTTCTACTGTTGGGGTTAATGATGATAACTCTTCTTCTGTTATCAAATTTGAAACCATGGGACTGTAGCCTCGCTTGCCTTACTACGTGTCTCTTTTGATTCATGTAGAGTGTCTTAATATGACCATCAAATGCACTGTGATTGATGAAGGCACCGTTGCTTCTGTGATGTCTTTGTCATGTTGGAAGGGTTTGGGTTCTCCCGAGTTGTCTCAATATGCTACCATGTTGACTGATTTTGATGGTAGATCATTTCGGCCGCATGGGATTCTTCCTTCTCTTAAGGTCCAATTGGGAGGGAAGACTATTTCAATCGAGTTTGAGGTGGTTGATGCGCCCCTTGACTACAATATTTTGTTGGGTTGGAATTGGATATATAGTATGCAAGCCGTATCCTCTTCTCTCTTTCGAGTAGTATGATTTCCATTTAATGGGAAGATCATTATGATTAATCAAACATCATTCTGTAATTCGAGTGTTAGTGCGTCATTGAGAGCTTCTATCCCAATTATCGATCATTCTTAGCCGGCAACTGGGAGTGTGGGTGTGTGTATGTATTTGTCTCTTATGGGAACCTTTAGCTGTCCTGCGCCCATTCTTATGATTGGATCTAGTTTTGGTGGGGCTTCATTCTCGTTGAAGTCGATGTCTTTTCACACTACCCATATGGAAGATCCTTGGATTCTTCCTTCACCAAGTCCTTCGAATGGACCTATCGAAACAGATGTGTTGTTTCCTGCAACAATGATAGCATATCAAGCAAATCTTGATTGTGTTGCAGAGCCTAGTCCTTCTTGTTCACGGATGGAGGAGGAAGACCCGTATGTTCTGCTTGCATGGGAAGTTGAGTCCTCTCATGCACATGATTTCCTTGACGATGTTTTTCCATCGGATGAAGCCATTATTGAGGCCATGTCTAGGGTTGAGACACCTTGGGAAGAGCTACATCATTAATCATATTTTCTTCTCGAGCTTGACCGTATGGAGCGTGAAGACTTTATGGATATTCGTAGCGAGACGATTGGTAGTCCCATGGTTCCATTGAGGTATCCTGGTCACATGGCTCATGGGAACATGGTGAATTTATCACCTAGTATTCCTATCAATATTTCTTGCGATCCTGGCAAAGTTGAGAATGTCTACATTGGGGCGGATTGTTCCCATGATGAGATCAAGGAGTATACTGAGCTATTTAAAGAGTTTTGTGACATCTTTGCCTGGTCATGCGAAGAAATTCTAGGTATTGACCCTCGTATTGTCAAACATGAGATTAAGACCTATCTGAATGCGAAGCTGGTTCGACAGCATTTGCGTGCGGTGAATCCTAGAAAAGAACTTGCTATTAAGGATGAGATAGAGAAGCTGTTAAAAGATGGTTTTATCTATCCCATTCCCTTGATGGAGTGGGTTTCAAATCCCGTTTTGATTGATAAGAAGCAGGGAGTGATCCGTATATGCACCGATTTTCATGATTTAAATCGCACTTGTCCTAAGGATAATTTTCCCACACCATTTATTGATCATATTTTGGATGAGTGTGCAGGAAGCGAGGTATTCTCCTTCATGGACAGTTTTTCTGGATATAATCAGATTCAGATCAAAGCCGAGGATTAACATAAAACTGCATTTATTTGTCCTTGGGGTACTTTTGCATATCGAAAGATGCCTTTTAGTCTTAAAAATGATGGAGCTACATTTCAGCAGGCTATGACCTTAATTTTTCATGATCTCAAAATGATTATCGAAGTGTATTTGGATGATCTTGCTACTCATTCTTGTCTGAGAGTGCGTCATCCATACCATTTGAGATTAGTTTTTGAAAGATGCCTCCATTACCAGGTTAGGTTAAATCCTCATAAGTGCATCTTTTACGTGACTATTGGTCGCTTGCTAGGGTTCATTCTATCCAAGGAGGGTGTAAAAGTTGATCCCTTAAAGGTTGAGGCAATACTTCAATTGTCTCCCTTGTGTAATACTAGAGATCTTTAGTGTTTAGAAGGCATGGAAAATTTCTTGCGGAGATTCATGGTTAATTTTTCCAATTTGACTAAAGGCTTTATGTGTCCTTTAAAGAAGGACAATACCTTTTGCTGGGATGAGTGAGCCCAGGAGTCCTTTGATGCTCTTAAGCGAGCCTTAGCATCGGCCCCCGTGCTTAGTCCCCCTGGCTATAGCCGTGTTTTTTTATTTATGTGGCCACGTCCATGGAGACGGTTGGTATGGTTTTGGTTCAAGAGGATGAGGAGCTCCATGAGCATGTCATATATTATTTGAGCCGAAACCTTGTTGATGCGGAAATCCATTATTCACATGTGGAGAAACTTGCTTTGGCCATTGTTCATGCGGTTCAGAGATTGATACATTACATTCTCCTTTTCCAGACCTTGGTGGTAGCTCATGTCAATCCATTTCTGTTCATTCTCACTATAAGGATGATCAAAGGAAAATACAATAAGTGGATTGTTATTTTGCAAGAGTTCAATCTCGAATTCGTTTCGGCGAAATCGAAGAAATCATTGATCTTTACGGAGCTCATATCTGATTTTCCAAGTGCGGAGGAGGAGGAGGTTTATGAGGATAATTTTGTTGATGAGCATATTTTCCTTATCTCAACTTTGGACCCATGGTACAGGGATATCATCATATATTTTCAAACGTTGAAGGTCCCTATTCACCTTTCATGGGATGAGCGACGGCGATTACGTCATGTAGCTAAGAACTACCTTATAATGGATAACACTTTGTACGATCGTGGGGTAGATTCCATTTTACGTCGTTGTTTAACCCATGATGAGGCTGAGGTTGTGCTGAATGATTGGCACAGAGGGGCGTGTGGTGGTCATTTATCTGGGATTTCTACAACCCAAAAAATATTGAGAGCGGGATATTTTTGGTCGTTGATCTTCAAAGATTGTGTTAATGCAGTCAAGAAGTGTCACCCTTGCCATGTGTTTGCACGCAATATGCGCTCGCATCTTGCCTTGTTACATCCTATTATCACCGCCGGTCCCTTCACCAAATGGGGGCTTGACTTCATGGATTGCAATCCAGCTTCGACTGGGGGGCATCATCACATTATAGTGCCTGTCAATTATTTCACAAAATGGGTAGAGGCTATGCCCACAAATAAATTCAACGGTGAGACAGTCGTGCATTTCGTTTTCAACCAAATTATTACTCGGTTCGGCATTCCGAAAGAGATTGTCACTGACCATGGTAGGAACTTTCAGAATAAAATGATGGAAGAGTTGGCTTCAAAGTTAGGGTATAAGCAGGAGGACTCCTCTTCTTATTACCCTCAAGCGAATGGACAGGTTGAAGCAGTGAATAAATCACTTAAGTCTATTCTCCAACGAACCATCACACAAAGCAAGATGAATTGACATATCATGTTATATCCTACTTTGTGGGCCTATAGAACCACAGTTAATACTGCCACCGATATTTCTCCATATAATCTCATACATGGGGCAGAGTCTGTCTTGTCGGTTGAATGTGAAACCCTTCGTTGAAGCTAGCTATAGAGCTTTTACCAAACACTTCTGCATTGGAGGAATGTTTGGTCCACTTAGAGCAGCTTGATGAGCAGTGCCGAGATGCTTTAGTGGCTCTAGAGGTGAAAAAGCATCGCGTTAAGGTCCAATATGATAAGTTTGTTCGTCTGAGGAAGTTTAGTGGAGGTGATTTGGTCCTTTTGTGGGATCAAGCTAAAGAACCCTTGGGGGAAGGGAAGTTTAATCACATGTGGCATGGTCCTTACGTAGTCAAATGTGTGTTAGAGAAGGGCGCCTCTGAGCTGGTGGATTATGAATGGATACCCTTGGTGGAGCCTAGAAATGGGCTCTATCTGAAAAAATACTATGCATGATCTTCATCTAGGGCTGATTGTTGTATATTATTTATTGTACAGTTTTTGAATTGCATAGATAGGTTTTCTTATGGTGATCAGGTTTGTTGATTAGCTTTCGTTTCTTATGGAAGATGTCGATGGAGTCTTCTGCTTACATAGGATTCGTTGATGGTGCTAGCCATCACACTCAAAACTCAGCTTCGGCTTCTTGGGTGATTTATACTCCTGCAGGTCAAGTATTGTCTTCAGGAGGTGTATGTTTACAGCCTTCTTCGAACAATGTTGTTGAATATAGTGTTGTTATCGAGTTATTGTGGGATGCCATTTCACATGGTGTTCTCTCTCTTGAGGTACGTCTTGATTCACAGTAAGTGGTTTCACATCTTAATGGCTTGTATCGTATTGGGGATCCAACATTATTATGAAGATTCTTACGTGTGAGATTGCTAGAACAAAAATTTGAGAACATAACATACATACATGTTTCAAGAATTTTTGATCAAGTTGCTGACTCATGTGCTAACTATGTGTTAGATTGGCATTTGTTTCATAGACCATAAGCATATCACAAACATATATTTGTATATACATGTAAATAAATAAAATCGATCATCAAAAAAGTTTTTAATTAAACATCAAAAATGTGATGTCATAATACATAAGTGTGATAATACAAAATTGGGGCTTCCGAGCCACCAAAATATAATACACGGTAGTGCAAAAAAAAATACTCTCAGGTCTCTAAGCCTGAGGAGAAGGAGGGGGGTTTTGATTGTAGTAGCACACCACAGCTCTAGATAGCCATTGAAATAATCGAACCCATGCCCGTGGTACACCAACCACCTAGCACTACATGGCCTCAGGCAAGTCCTTGACTTGCGCCATGGGTACCCTATGTGTCAAGCGTACAAAGTTTGCGTGGATGCTTTGGAGTGTCCGCTCTATATTCACACCCATGATGTTCTCTCCCATTCCCCTTCATCTATGATGAGGGAAACCATCATGTTGTTGTGGTCCAACATCTGCATACACATGACAGATTGTCACTATGTGTCGTCACACCAAAACATGTCTTTTGAATCAATATATCAAAAAACACAAAAAATTTAATAATTCAAAAAACTTAAAAAGAGGGTTTGGGATTCATTACCTATGTTTCCATATGTCGTTCTTGGTGGTAGGGGCATGTCCAAATCTCCCCAGAAACCTATCCCTACATATGGGTAGTCATCGATAGCAATGGTCTGCTACCACAACCATGGAAAGAAGTCCATTGGGTAGGGGTTAGCCACCCTACCTCCACCCAGTCTGCGCATAACATTTTTCCAACGTCATTGGGCTGAAACTCCAACTCCGTGTGGAGGAATGTCCACTCTAGGGCTTAGCCCAGGTACACTCTCAAAGAAGAACGTGCTCAATATGCTGCTGAAACCAAAGTTTCTCACCCTGCCCATCTTGCAATCACTGAGCTACTACTTCATGTTACTCAACAGTGCGGTGCTCCAGTCATACACTGTGGGTCTCATACACTACACCACATAGAACATCAATGGCCGTGAGGCTTGGTGGAGTGAAGCTAGTCCAACTATCCTGTCGAGTGCCAATAGTATGGCCTTCAGTCCCAGCACCTAGATCACGTTTGTCGAGATTTGACTCCCAACCTTTTCCATGTCTGGAAAGCAGTACACCGCAATGTACTCATCAATAGTTAGGCCACCTCCTGGCCTACGTGTAACATCCCCGACCCTCCGACCGGAGAAGAGGATGCTACTATACATCAAATCATCTGGGAAACTAGCCCCATGAACATGAACATACATACATATAGTGCTGAAGCATGATTCTCAAAACATAAAACATTCTACAAGAATAATCATTCATATACACAACAGAAGCAAAACATATCAATCAACATTCATGAATATATAGATCAGCATTTAACATGTATTTCATCATTCATTAGCGATAAATATGATCGCAGACACAAGTTAGGCAAGAGTACTTATCTTATAAAGAGCTTGTTCCACAACTAGCTATGTCGCTGCAACGTTCCACCCAACCATAGGCTCACGTGCTCCTTAATCTCTCAGCAATGCTGCCACCCCCGAGCAGGGCATGATTTCCCAAGGAATAAGGAACTAACAAGCTTACACATAGCCAATGATAACAACACCACAAGGGTACGTAATTCAGCCAAGCCAACACAGTTGGGTTTATCAGGCGAACAACGAATCAGCCAAGCCAACAAAGTTAGGTTTATTAGGCCATCCAAGAGCTAGGAAAGGCTAATGCTAAGCTGGTGCACTGACACCAGAACCAGATTGGATTCTAGGACACCCACACACACCCAACACAAGGAAATCAGTCCTTTCTCTGCAACGCAGTCCCTCGGACCCTGATCTCCCTTTCGGTGCTATTCAGGGGTTGTGGAGAAGAAAACCAACTCAGTGGCTCTATATGTGTGGTTTTCAACCCACCAGGTTTATCAAGCATCTCAGGCCCTCATTCCCCACTCCAAGGCAATCTGTGGACAAAACTGCTGCATGCAAGCAACCAAACAACTAGACAAGCTTTACAGGGAAAACACAGCCAATCATTCATGGACAAACAAGTATGCAACACTATGAACCCTCAGCACCGATCCTTAATGAAATCGCTGGAGTAACTACACAAACTAGAAAATGGGAAGAGAACAAAACTCCCAAGCTGTGCGGGATGGAAAAAGACACAACTAAACAAAATGTGGAAGAAAATTACGGTCACGACCTAGCAATAGAGTAGCAGTTTTTAGCTCATGATTGAATGATGGAAATGATAGAATATTATGCATCTTGGCAAAGGTGGAAAAAGACACAGAATCTGCATGAACAAAGGAAAGAAATCAATCCACAAGCCTTCAAAATCGTGAGGCAGAACTAGCATTCCCGCAACAAACAATGGGTGAGAAAGAAAGGAACCGAACCCTCTGCAATGGAATGTGGAACCTTTTATCTCAGCTCACGTGAGAGAAGACGAATAGACTCTCGATCTGGTGAGTAGACAAACCAACAGATGTGTCGTGGGGAGAGTGAGCGGGCGTGGGCGTGGTGGTGGTTTTCCTGCCAGCCAATTGCCGATCCAACTAACAATGGAATAATTAAGGGTGGTGGTGACACATGGCTTTCCCCATGACTCAATGTTCAACATTCCCCTTCCTTATCCTTTGGAATCATGCCCCTTCTCAATTTAGTTGTAGTGAACATAGTTGGCTGGGTTATTAATTAAAATGCACATTTACATGACGTCACAATTTAATATATGTCGTATGTCCCGATATACCATCGGTGACCATTCCAAATCCAAAACATAACATAACCAAATCGATGGTGGGGCCTTGGACTTTAGCTCCGCACGAAGATTATTTACAATATATGTATCATGTATTTTTAATGAAAGCGGGGTTAGAACCAGGGTAATACATTCCCCTCCCCCAATACTGTCCTCAGTACTTTACAAAATTTGAACAAAATGCTACACTGGTACCGCCTCAGTGTTTCATGGCTCGAACAAAAATGGATGTGCCAATCGCATGGCATCCTCCAACTCCCACGTAGCCTCTTCAGGTCTGTAATGCTCCCATTGCACCTTTACTTCCCCTATGTCTCGGTTCCGGAGCATTGTGACCTTCCTGTCGAGGATGCACATTGGCTCGATTTGGAACTCTCCCACGGGTTCCACCTGAATCACATCCCAATTTATCACATGGTTAGGATCATATACATATTTCTTAAGCAAAGAAACATGAAAAACATTATGAGCTCTAGTACTAGCAGGCAATGCAATTCTATATGCAATAGGCCCTATTCTTTCAAGCACTTCAAACGGCCCACGATATCTAGGTGACAGCTTGGCACAACCTCTAAGCTTCAGCGAAATTTTCTTTGCCTTCACTCTGAGGTAAACATGATCCACAACACTAAACTCTCTGTTCATCCTATGCTTATCTGCATAGATTTTCTGTCTGTCCTGTGCTACTTTCAGATTCTTCCGGATCCTTACAACCTTTTGCTCCATTTCCTTGAGCAATTCTGGTCCAAGCACAACTCTGTTCATTGGGTTGTCCCAAGTCACTGGTATCCTACACCTTTTGCCATACAAAGCTTCATACAGACTCATCCCCAAGGATGCATGCTATCCATTGTTGTAAGCAAACTCTACCAAGTGTAAGTAATCTTCCCACTTGGTTGGTTTGTCAATCACATACATGTGAAGCATATCTTCAAGCACCTGATTAACTCTTTCTGTCTGCCCATCTATCTGAGGTTGGTATGCAGTGCTGAAGTTCAGCTTTGTACCCAAATCTGCAAACAACCCCTTCCAAAAATTGGAAGTGAACTTGACATCTCTTTTAGAAATTATTGCCTTCGACAATCCATGCAATTTGAAAATATCCTTCATGAAGATCTTTGCAATGTCGTCAGTCTTATGCGTAGACTTCACTGGTATAAAATGTGTTGCCTTTGTCAACTTGTCTACTACAACCATGATGGAATCATGTTGTCTCCAAGTCATCGGCAATCCTGTAATAAAATCCATGGAAATAACTTCCCATTTCCATTCCGGAACTGGCAAAGGCTACAACAAACTTGTTGGATGTTGATGCTCAACCTTTACCTGTTGACATTTCATGCACCTTGAAATGTATTCAGCCATGTCCTTTTTCATACCTGGCCAAAAGTACTGCCTTCTAGCTATAGCAATTGTCTTCTAATATCCTGGGTGACCAGAATATAGAGCTTGATGGATTTCATCCATAATGATTCTCCTCAAACATGCTACATTCAGAATATAAACTATGCCCTTAAAAGTGAGAAGTCCATCTTCTTCCAATTTATATCCCTCATACCTCTTCTCAAGACTTTGCTACTGCAATTTGTCTTTTACCTGCCCATACAATTCATCTCCAGCAACATGATTAACAATCTGCTGCCTCAATTCGGTTTGGAAAATACTAAGAGATGCCACATGCATTTCCTGTACCTTCCTGCTGAGTGCATCAACTACCTCATTCTCTTTTCCTTTTATGTGCTTGATTTCAAAATCAAACTCACATAGAAATTCCAGCCATCTCACTTTCCTAGCATTCAGAGTAGGCTGATCAAACAAATACTTCAGACCACAGTGATCTGTTCTGAGTTCAAATCTCCTACCTATCAAGTAATGTCTCTACATCTTGAGAGCATGTACTATGGTTGCAACCTCTAGATCATGAGTGGCATAGTTCTTCTCATGCTCCTTCAACTTTCTTGATTCATAACATATCACGTGGTTGTCCTGCATAAGGACTCCTCCAATCCCTTGTCCACATGCATCGATACATACCACAAAATATTTCTCTGGATCTACAACCTTCAATACTGGTGCACTGGTGAGAAGATTCTTCAACCGCTGGAATCTTTCTTCACACTTCAAAGTCCATTCGAACTTCATCCCCTTCTTTTGCAAAGAAGTGATGGCATGTGCAACCTTGGAAAATCCTTCAATGAATCTCTTGTAGTATCCTACAAGTCCCATAAAAGATCTTACATCCGTCACATTTCTTGGAGTAGGCCAATTCATAATGGCTTCGATCTTCTTAGGGTCTACTGATATACCCTCTTTTGAGATAATGTGTCCCAAATACTGAATTCTATCCCTGTAAAAGTCACACTTGCTCAACTTTGCATACAACTGATGTTCCATGAGCACTTGTAATGTCAGTCTCAAATGCTCTTCATGCTCTTCCTCATTCTTGGAATAAACAAGAATGTCATCAAGAAAAACAAGAACAAACTTGTCCAAATACTTATTGAAGACACTATTCATAAGGCACATAAATGTGGCTGGTGCATTTGTGAGACCAAATGGCACCACTACAAACTCATAATGTCCATACCTTTTCCTGAAGGTTGTCTTATGAATGTCTTCATCCTTGATTCTCACTTGATGGTAACTAGACCTCAAGTCAATCTTGGAAAATACCTTTGCTCCTCTCAATTGGTCAAAGAGGCCATCAATCCTAGGCAAAGGATATTTATTCTTCACAGTAACTTTGTTCAACTGCTTGTAATCAATACATAATCTGAGTGTACCATCTTTCTTCTTTAAAACAGAATTGGTCCTCCCCAAGGAGACACACTCGGTCGGATATACTTCTTTTCCGATAGCACTTGCAGTTGCATATTCAACTCTAGCATCTCTGGTGTACTCATTTTGTAGGGTGTCTTGGACACTGGTTCTGCTCCTGGCACAAGTTCAATGGTGAAATCAATGTCCCTCTTTGGAGGAAGCCTTGGAATCTCATCAAGAAACACATCCTTGAATTCCTGTAACACGTGATAATCCTCCAACCTAGGAGTTTCATCTCCTGTTGGTTCCAGAATATGAGCTGCATACAACTGGAAACCCTTCCTACAGAACTTCTTCAACTGCATTGCTAAAATGTGTCTTACTAAAATTACTTTTGGAATACCTTTCACAACTATCGGGTTTCCTTCTTCATTCATGCATTCGAAAGTCTTATTATAACAGTCAATCTTTACCCTATGAGCTTCTAACCAATCCATTCCAATGAGAACATCATAGGAACCAAGCAGTAGAACATTCAGATCTACACAAGTGATCAATCCATTCATAACCAATGGACATTTCTCTACTAATTCACTGACTTTTCTCTTAGTCCCAGTGGCAAATTGAACTAACCAAGGTTTCCTATGCTTGACCTTCTTAAAAGCACTATTCTCTACTACTCTAGGAGTGATATAACTGTGAGTAGAACTAGGGTCAATCAAAATAGAAACAGATTGTTCAACAATCTTACCTGCAACTTCAACCACAGTTGACTGATGATATGCCTGGCAGTCCTCCAGTGCTGCATAAATTCCAGGGAATGCTTTGGCTACTTGACCCACTGTTTCTGCTCCCTGAATGTTATAAGCTGGTCTTGCACTTTCATTCTCAAGTGGACAATATCTATGCAAGTGAGGTCCTTCACATTTCCAACATTTGAGTGGACCTTTATTCGGATGTGGCTCTTTAGGTTTTCCATCTGTCACTCCAACTGGATTACTCACAGCTTAGGATGGCTCCTTCTACTGATTTCTGAATCTAGAAGGTTTGAAACCTTTTCTTCTCTAGTCAAACTTATCATTCTTCTTGTCCTTCCATGCCTTATGGTAATCAGGTTTACCTTTGCTTTGCTCATAGCAATACTTAGCTTTTCTTATTGCTTCTTCGAGATTTCTCAGCTCACAGAAGTCAATTCTATCTTTGTAGGCTTGAGGCAATCCACATAGAAACTGCTGGATCTTCACTTTTTCATCTCTGATGTACTGGACATACCTCAACAGTTCCAAGAATTTATTTGCATATTCATCCATGGTTTGCTGTCCCAATCTTAGCTCATGGAACTCCTTGATCTTATCATCATAGTACCTATCAGAAAGGTATTTCTTCTTGAAATACTTCTTAAACTGTTTCCACTTCAGTTTCCTTTCACTGATCTTCTTTACCTGCTTGAATTGTTCCCACCAAATGGATGCCCTTCCATTCAAATTGAATATGGAAACTCTTGCCTTCATGTTTCCTGAATAATCTTGCACTTAAAAGTACTTCTTTATCCCAAGAAGCCAAGCTTCAGCTTCTTGTCCCGTATTTATCTCACCATCAAATCCTAAATTCATCTCGAGAGTGATCCCTATGGTGCCTTCTTATTTTCTTATGAGAAGATGAACTTGTATCCCCGTTGGATACTTCAGAATCAGATGATCCACTATAAGTACTTCTCCTTCTCCTAGTGCTGCTCTTACTGCCTTCTGGATTTGATGTACCCCGTCTAGAATCTATGTTTTTCTGTAAATCTGTCAAACTCTGCAATATGGCAGCATTCAACTGATGCTGCTCTACCTGGGATTTAACCAAGCTTCTCATGGTAGCTGCAACCTCAGACGGTGTCCCCTGGAATCTCCTTCCATTAGAATCTATGTCCTCATTTCCATTAAGGACATTTTCTCCCATGGCATCTTCTGCTCGCTCGTAAGAATCCCGAGCATCATACCCATCATGGGTTCTCATTACTGGACCACCTCTTGCTTTACCACACCGTTCTTTCTGGAGTAATGCTCTTGGAAGTTATCTAAAGTTCTGTAAATGTGTTAGTAGCAAACTGTTAGATGCATAACATTAATATAAATCAAATCTTCTTACCTCTTTCTTTTGGAAATTTCATAAAACAACAATTATGCTAAAACACATAATTTTCTCTATTTCATATTCAGCTCTGTGACCATGGACAGTCTGCTAAAATCTACTGAAAACCGATTGAAAGACAGTCGAAAACTGCTCAAAAAACTACTGATAAATTCTTCTAAAAAACCCAAATTTCCTTAGGCCCTAATCGGACCTCATCCTAGATATTCTTCCGATTCTATGATGGTCAAAACAACTACACTTCTGATGGCAAGCAAGTTGACTGTACATCAAGTGCATAGTCCTTTGAGCAGCCGCAACGACTGAAAATGATCTTCCTACCGTTTTTGCGGGTGAACCGGCTGAGCTTCCGATCGATGATCCGATCATTAACAAATTTCTGATGCTTTTTCAACTCTTCAAAGTTTTTCCTTTGATCCCACGTCTTCATCAGCAATTCCTTGGTCTATTCCCTTCCGTTGCATCGGATCCGCATCCAACTTTCTGAACCGAATCAACGATGGAAACCAGCTTATGTGCTGCATCGGTGGTCGGGTGTCCTGTACATTGGGTGGCCAGTTGTCTCAAATTCCACGATGACGGCTAATAAACCTCCTGTATCTTCTATGGACACAAGCCTATCGACCGTCAAAAGGACTACCCCTGCACACCGATGATCCAAATCACTACCTTTCCTGTCGTTGCAGCGATCCAAATGGCAACTTACCTCCTTTGTGTGTTGGCGATCGGCTACGCTATTGCACCAGGCTATTAGTCTCCTAGGCAGCCGCAATGGCGGAAAGCGATTTATTTGCAGGTTCCATGGACATTATCGGATATTGGACCTACTAAGAATCGGGGAGATAGTGTCTTAGACTGCCGTAACGACGGCTCTCAAACCTTTACCATTCTCAAATAACTTACCGACATCCTTACACTTAAAAAAAAATTTCAAATTTTCTTCTCATCGGTTGTCGGAAGCACTAATCACTGCGGCGTCAGAGGGATAGTTGACTAAGCAGCTGCAACGGCGGGTCATCTTCATTGAACTTTTTCTGATCGACGATTCCAACGACTATTCTCCTCTGGTCGCCGATGATCCCTCTCCTTAGAAAATTTCCTAAATTCTGCGCCATCGACGGTCGGAGGCTCTACCCATCAGACGTGTAGTTGTCCAGCCATTCGCAACGGTGAGCGCTCGATCAACTATTTTTCGTCGACGTCAATCGGCGGTCTCATCAACTACCTTCCATTGATGATTTAAACACTTAAACAAAATTTTGAAACTTTATTCTTCTATCGGCAAAAACTTTATCAATCTTTCACTGACTCTCTTGGCTCCATAATCCACTAACACCTCGGCATCGGCAAGTGGACAACTAAAGCATCGGTGAGTTAGTTCGATCAGCATCCGCAATGACGGCTCATTATCTTCAATCCTTTCCCAATCGACGGTCCAATCCGCTAATGCTTTCTGATCAGCAAACTAATTTTGACCGGCATCAGCAGTCAAAGCTTATCCCTGTCGGAATACTAGTGCTCTAGGCTTCCGCAATGATGGACACATGAAACACTATCTTGTTACGATGGTCGACGATTTTGGGCCTTAGAAGAAAAAAAAATTCTTAAAATTTCTTTACGGCGTCGACGGTCGCAGGCTCTATCCGTCGGAAGGATAGTCTTCTAGCTACCCGCAATGGCAGCGCAGATCATCTAATACCTTCCGCTGTTCATCGGCGATGCATACTACTAACATTCTCCAATGGCCAATGAATTCAACACTTGGAATTTTTTTGAAAATTCTACGCCATTGGTGGTCGGAGGCTCTACTTGTCAGAGGCGTAGTGGTGTAGCTGTCCGCAACGGTGGTGGTCAATTGGCTAAGCATTGACGATCCATTCGTCTAAGTGTCCCGATGTGCCGATGGCCAAACACTTAAAAAAAATTTGAAAATTTTCCTCCATAGCCTTTTGCTGCATCAACCGTTGGATCAAATATCCGTCGGGTGGCATTCCCACTAAGTGATCCGATGGGCTGATAGTTCTGGCACTTAGAAAATTTTGAAGTTGAGGTTTTTCTGTCACAATTTTTTGATTTCTACTGGACAGAAGGCAACCTTCTTTTGCTATCTGATATGTCATGGCCCATTTAGGCCCATGCTGTAACCAAAGCTTTGATACCACACTGTAACATTCCCGACCCTCTGACCAGCGAAGAGGACGCTACTATACATCAAATCATCTGGGAAACTAGCCACATGAAAATGAACATACATACATATAGTGCTGAAGCATGATACTTAAAACATAAAACATTCTATGAGCATAATCATTCATATACGCAACGGAAGAAAAACATATCAATCAGCATTCATGCATATATAGATCAGCATTTAACATGTATTTCATCATTCATCAACGATAAATATGATCGCAGACACAAGTTAGGCAAGAGTACTTATCTTATAAAGAGCTTGTTTTGCAACTAGCTACGTCACTGCAACGTTCCACCCAACCATAGGCTCACGTGCTCCTTAATCTCTCAGCAACACTGCCACCCCCAAGCTGGGCATGATCTCCCAAGGAATAAAGAACTAACAGGATTACACATAGCCAAGGATAACAACACCACAAGGGTACGCAATTCAGCCAAGCCAACATAGTTGGGTTTATCATGTGAACAACGGATCAACCAAGCCAACAAAGTTGGGTTTATCAGGCCATCTAGGAGCTGGGAAAGGCTAATGCTAAGCTGGTGCATCGACACTAGAACTAGACTGGCTTCTAGAACACCCACACACACCCAACATAAGGAAATCGGTCCTTTCTCTGCAACATAGTCCCTCAGATCCTGATCTCCCTTCTAGTGTTATTCATGGGTTGTGGAGAAGAAAACCAGCTCAACAGCTCTGTCTGTGTGGTTCTCAACCCACCAGGTTTATCAAGCATCTCAGGCCCTCATTACCCACTCCAAGGCAATCCATGGACGAAACCGTTGCATGCAAGCAGCCAGACAACTAGACAAGCTTTATAGGGAAAACACAGCCAGTCATTTGTGGACAAACAACAGTCTGCAACACTATGAACCCTCAGCACGGATCCTTAATGCAATCACTGGAGTAATTGCATAGACTGGAAAATGGGAAGATAACAAAACTCCCAAGCTATGCGGGATGGAAAAAGACACAGCTAAACAAAATGTGGAAGAAAATTACGGTCACGACCCAGCAATAGAGTAGCAGTCTTCAGCTCATGATTCAACAATGGAAATGATAGAACATTATGTAGCCTGGAAAAGGTGGAAAAAGACACAGACTCTGCATGAACAGAGGAAATAAATCGATCCACAAGCCTTCAAAATCGTGAGGCAAAACTAGCATGCCCGCAGCCAACAATCAATGAGGCAGAAAGGAACCAAACCCTCTGCAATGGAATGTGGAACCTTTTATCTCAGCTCACATGAGAGAAGATGAACAGACTCCTGATTTGGTGAGTAGACAGACCAACAGATGTGTCGTGGGGAGAGTGAGCGGGCGTGGGCGTGGGCGTGGTTTTCCTGCCAGCCAATCGCCGCTCCAACTAACAATGGAATAATTAAGGGTGGTGGTGACACATGGCTTTCTCCATGACTCAATGTTCAACATTCCCCTTCCTTATCCTTTGTAATCATGCCCCTTCTCAATTTAGTTGCAGTGAACACAGCTGGCTGGTTATTAATTAAAATGCACATTTACATGACGTCACAATTTAATATATGCCATATGTCCCGATATACCATCGGTGACCATTCCAAATCCGAAACATAACATAACCAAATCGATGGTGGGGCCTTGGCCTTTAGCTCCGCACCAAGATTATTTACAATATATGTATCATGTATTTTTAATGCAAGTGGGTTTAGAACCGGGGTATTACACCGCGAGATCAAAGATTTACCACCTCTCCTCGTCGACATAATCTGGTGATAAAGTATATGTCCTCAATATCAATACTGAGAGACATCTTGTCAAAGTGAAAAGAATCAGAATCTGGATCGCAGTGATCCACTAGCATTTGCAGGAGTCTTGGTTTGGCCCTCAGGCTTCCAAGACACCAAATCTTATACAAACCGCATGCACGTAGAGCTTGTTGGGCCATTAAGTCACCTTGAATAGCCTCTTCTACATCACCATGTTCCCTCTCCCTCCATTCTAGAACCATCCTGCACATAAAACATGATTTTTGATCATTATTTGCCTTAAAAATCCTTATTTGTGACCGCATACGTGACTGTTTGCAAAATAGCTGCTTATGTATGCAGTTTTGAGAGGTTTTTCTGTGTATGGCCAGCCCTATACATGGAAAAAACCCCAACATCCGCGTGGGCCGAAATGCCTACTTTAGATTGTTCTAGAAAATGAAATTGACCATGGAAACTTAAAAAATTTGCATGAAATGGGAACAGGAGGACATGAGGAGTTACCTAGAACAAACGGTGTCGAATTTCGCTGGACGAGGCTCCCAGTATTCACGTTGGAAATTTTGAGCTCAAATGGGTAAAAATTTCAAATGATATGGATTTTTTGAATTTTTTGAAATTTTTTACCCACTTTCTATAGTTTTTTACTGTTTCTGACCATTTTGAACTATTTTGGACTAATTTGATGATGTAGGAGTCCATTTTGAGTGCGGTTTGACCGTGGTTTTGACCTGTTCGTGCCTATTTCAGGTATTATGTCTAAACTGGCATATAGGTTAGGTTTCACATCTGTTTGCACATTGGATGACCTTATGACCGTTACATTATAACCTTAGGTACGAACCCATTCTATCTTGTCATGGAACCTTCTTGTTGCTTTTAGAAGTGACATGATGTGAATGGTAGAGTTTGACCATACATGGGTGCCCTAGTTAGCTCCTGTTTTGCATTCGGTGCCCATGCTGACATTTTTCCTTTAAGGTGTGGGAATCCTTTGTATAGTATTGCCATGAATTTGCACAAGAGCCTCATACTCCTCTTGATCTTTTTGTTGGCCTTTTTCCCTAGGACTCCCTTATGTCAAGTTGTAATTGCATTATCATGAGTTTTTCTTGCCTTATTGAGCCTTATGCCGGCTTCCCTGACTTTGATTATCAGCCATATAGCCCGATCTTGTCTAATGTCTAGCCAAGTAGAGCCATTTTACATATCCTTTGCAGCTTGATTCCCCATGTTTACTAGGAGGGGACTTTCCCCCGAGTGTCGTTATCCTACACATGTGTCCTTGCATTGAGCATAGGTATGTTCTGTTGCTTGGAACTAGTTTGTTTTCCCCTTGACACTCGTATCCTCCTAGTCTGTAACTATAAAGAACTTTTATTCTTTTTCAAGCTTTTCAAAATATTTGAAAAAGTCCAAAAAAATAAAAAAACCAAAAAGCCGAACAGGAAAAGATGTTATCTTTGGTAGTAGTCGAGTCATGTCACCCTTGAATAGAGCACTGTATATCACATCCATTGGTTGGGTTAATAGTTTGAATTTAGGAGCTGTACTCGTTTCTCTGAGTTTATCACCATCGACTGGTTAAGGTTCCAGTCCCTATGGAGCCTCTATCGATGCCTCCTATTCATGGGACCTAGGATATGTGCCTTATGCAGGGGAGAAGATGAAAGCAATGCTCATATTTTTATTAATTGTCAATACACCCAGGAGGTTTCGCACTTGGCTTTACAAGATACTAGGTTTAATGGTGAGTGGGGAAGTGAGTCACTAACTAGTTTCCTGGTATAGTGGAAAAGTAGAAATCACTCTTATTTGGAGGTTCATGCGCTGGTCTATTGGGAGATATGGTTATCCATAAATAGATTCATCCTTAATGGAAAATAGACACAAGCTAGATGGATATACCATATGGTGTTAATAGCCATTGGAAATGATAAAAAATTCTTTGTCTCCGATAAGAAGACCCAAAATCCCTCCATCCTTCAATACCAACAACTATTGGGGTTTTTTTGATGGGGTGTCTGAGCAATGATATTGAAATGGAGGTGTCAAAGCATTCATATGTTAGGGTAGAAGAACATACTCCACTTTGAGGATAAATTGCGGAGCTAGGAAAAAACACAAAGTATGAATTAATTTCTCTCTGGTTACTTCTTCATTATGCTAAGATACATGACGTAATGTTACAAAGAATTCTGAGGGATTCTAAGGTTATCATAGGATGGAAAAAGGGGGATACACAATTGTATCCATCTCACCTTCATTTCTGAGATACACAATTGTATCCAGCTCACCTTCATTTTTGGAAGCAACGGGTTTTGGACATCTTAAAAAACAACCCAGGTATTTCTTTTGAGCATATCTATAAAGAATTTAATACGATGGAAGATGCTTTATCTAAATCCTCTATGATATTTCCAGAAGGTCTGATACATTATAGTAGATATCAGGATGCATCATTTCTTGAACATGGATAGATAGATATATATCTTTCTCTCTTAGGCCTACTCACCACTCGGCACAATCTGGTGCAACTACTTTGGTGATATCAACATTTGGTCACATATCGCTCTTATATTTACTATTTACTATAATTGTCATGCTACACCATTTATGTTGCTACAAGTCTTATGTGATGCATAGGGAGTTTGTTCAATGCTTATTGAGAAGATGATCGACATCTCTGTGACATAGGAGGCATCGATAGAGGCTCCATAGGGACTGGAAGCTTAACCAGTCGATGGTGATAAACTCAGAGAAACGAGTACAGCTCCTAAAGTCAAACTATTAACCCAACCAATGGATGTGATATACAGTGCTCTATTCAAGGGTGACATGACTCGACTACTACCAAAGATAACATCTTTTCCTGTTTGGCTTTTTGGTTTTTTTATTTTTTTGGACTTTTTCAAATATTTTGAAAAGCTTGAAAAAGAATAAAAGTGCTTTATAGTTACAGACTAGGAGGATACGAGTGTCAAGGGGAAAACAAACTAGTTCCAAGAAACAGAACATACCTATGCTCAATGCAAGGACACATGTGTAGGATAACGACACTCGGGGGAAAGTCCCCTCCCAGTAAACATGGGGAATCAAGCTGCAAAGGATATGTAAAATGGCTCTACTTGGCTAGACATTAGACAAGATCGGGCTATATGGCTAATAATCAAAGTCAGGGAAGCCGACATAAGGCTCAATAAGGCAAGAAAAACTCATGATAATGCAATTACAACTTGACATAAGGGAGTCCTAGGGAAAAAGGCCAACAAAAAGATCAAGAGGAGTATGAGGCTCTTGTGCAAAGTCATGGCGATACTATACAAAGGATTCCCACGCCTTAAAGGAAAAATGTCGGCATGGGCACCGAATGCAAAACAGGAGCTAACTAGGGCACCCATGTATGGTCAAACTCTACCATTTACATCATGTCACTTCTAAAAGCAACAAGAAGGTTCCATGACAAGAGAGAATGGGTTCGTACCTAAGGTTATAATGTAACGGTCATAAGGTCATCCAATGTGCAAACAGATGTGAAACCTAACCTATATGCTAGTTTAGACATAATACCTGAAATAGGCATGAACGAGTCAAAACCACGGTCAAACCGCACTCAAAATGGACTCCTACATCATCAAATTCATCCAAAATAGTTCAAAATGGTCAGAAACAGTAAAAAACTATAGAAAGTGGGTAAAAAATTTCAAAAAATTCAAAAAATCCATATCATTTGAAATTTTTACCCATTTGAGCTCAAAATTTCCAACGTGAATACTGGGAGCCTCGTCCAGCGAAATTCGACACCGTTTGTTCTAGGTAACTCCTCATGTCCTCCTGTTCCCATTTCATGCAAATTTTTTAAGTTTCCATGGTCAATTTCATTTTCTAGAACAATCTAAAGTAGGCATTTCGGCCCACGCGGATGTTGGGGTTTTTTCCATGTATAGGGCTGGCCATACACAGAAAAACCTCTCAAAACTGCATACATAAGCAGCTATTTTGCAAACAGTCGTGTATGCGGTCACAAATAAGGATTTTTAAGGCAAATAATGATCAAAAATCATGTTTTATGTGCAGGATGGTTCTAGAATGGAGGGAGAGGGAACATGGTGATGTAGAAGAGGCTATTCAAGGTGACTTAATGGCCCAACAAGCTCTACGTGCATGCGGTTTGTATAAGATTTGGTGTCTTGGAATCCTGAGGGCCAAACCAAGACTCCTGCAAATGCTAGTGGATCACTGCGATCCAGATTCTGATTCTTTTCACTTTGACAAGATGTCGCTCAGTATTGATATTGAGGACATATACTTTATCACCAGATTATGTCGACGAGGAGAGGTGGTAAATCTTTGATCTCGCGGTGTAATACCCCGGTTCTAAACCCACTTGCATTAAAAATACATGATACATATATTGTAAATAATCTTGGTGCGGAGCTAAAGGCCAAGGCCCCACCATCGATTTGGTTATGTTATGTTTCGGATTTGGAATGGTCACCGATGGTATATCGGGACATACGGCATATATTAAATTGTGACGTCATGTAAATGTGCATTTTAATTAATAACCCAGCCAGCTGTGTTCACTGCAACTAAATTGATAAGGGGCATGATTCCAAAGGATAAGGAAGGGGAATGTTGAACATTGAGTCATGGAGAAAACCATGTGTCACCACCACCCTTAATTATTCCATTGTTAGTTGGAGCGGCGATTGGCTGGCAGGAAAACCACCACCACGCCCACGCCCGCTCACTCTCCCCACGACACATCTGTTGGTCTGTCTACTCACCAAATCATGAGTCTGTTCATCTTCTCTCATGCGAGCTGAGATAAAAGGTTCCACATTCCATTGCAGAGGGTTTGGTTCCTTTCTGCCTCATTGATTGTTGGCTGCGGGCATGCTAGTTTTGCCTCACGATTTTGAAGGCTTGTGGATCGATTTATTTCCTCTGTTCATGCAGAGTCTGCGTCTTTTTCCACCTTTTCCAGGCTACATAATGTTCTATCATTTCCATTGTTGAATCATGAGCTGAAGACTGCTACTCTATTGCTGGGTCGTGACCGTAATTTTCTTCCACATTTTGTTTAGCTGTGTCTTTTTCCATCCCGCACAGCTTGGGAGTTTTGTTATCTTCCCATTTTCCAGTCTATGCAATTACTCCAGTGATTGCATTAAGGATCCGTGCTGAGGGTTCATAGTGTTGCAGACTGTTGTTTGTCCACAAATGACTGGCTGTGTTTTCCCTATAAAGCTTGTCTAGTTGTCTGGCCGCTTGCATGCAACGGTTTCGTCCATGGATTGCCTTGGAGTGGGTAATGAGGGCCTGAGATGCTTGATAAACCTGGTGGGTTGAGAACCACACAGACAGAGCTGTTGAGCTGGTTTTCTTCTCCACAACCCATGAATAACACTAGAAGGGAGATCAGGATCTGAGGGACTACGTTGCAGAGAAAGGACCAATTTCCTTATGTTGGGTGTGTGTGGGTGTTCTAGAAGCCAGTCTAGTTCTGGTTTCGATGCACCAGCTTAGCATTAGCCTTTCCCAGCTCCTAGATGGCCTAATAAACCCAACTTTGTTGGCTTGGTTGATCCGTTGTTCACATGATAAACCCAACTATGTTGGCTTGGCTGAATTGCGTACCCTTGTGGTGTTGTTATCCTTGGCTATGTGTAATCCTGTTAGTTCTTTATTCCTTGGGAGATCATGCCCGGCTCGGGGGTGGCAGTGTTGCTGAGAGATTAAGGAGCACGTGAGCCTATGGTTGGGTGGAACGTTGCAGTGACGTAGCTAGTTGCAAAACAAGCTCTTTATAAGATAAGTACTCTTGCCTAACTTGTGTCTGCGATCATATTTATTGTTGATGAATGATGAAATACATGTTAAATGCTGATCTATATACGCATGAATGCTGATTGATATGTTTTTCTTCCGTTGCGTATATGAATGATTATGCTCATAGAATGTTTTATGTTTTAAGTATCATGCTTCAGCACTATATGTATGTATGTTCATTTTCATGTGGCTAGTTTCCCAGATGATTTGATGTATAGTAGCGTCCTCTTCGCTGGTCAGAGGGTCGAGAATGTTACAGTGTGGTATCAGAGCTTTGGTTACAGCATGGGCCTAAATGGGCCATGACATATCAGATAGCAAAAGAAGGTTGCCTTCTGTCCAGTAGAAATCAAAAAATTGTGACAGAAAAACCTCAACTTCAAAATTTTCTAAGTGCCAGAACTATCGGCCCATTGGATCACTTAGTGGGAAGGCCACCCGACGGATATTTGATCCAGCGGTTGATGCAGCAAAAGGCTACGGAGGAAAATTTTCAATTTTTTTTTAAGTGTTTGGCCATCGGCACATCGGGACACTTAGACGAATGGATCGTCAATGCTTAGCCAATTGACCACCACCGTTGCGGACAGCTACACCACTACGCCTCTGACAAGTAGAGCCTCCGACCACCAATGGCGTAGAAATTTCAAAAAAAATTCCAAGTGTTGAATTCATTGGCCATTGGAGCATGTTAGTAGTATGCATCGCCGATGAACAGCGGAAGGTATTAGATGATCTGCGCTGCCATTGCGGGTAGCTAGAAGACTATCCTTCCGACGGATAGAGCCTGCGACCGTCGACACCGTAAAGAAATTTTAAGAATTTTTTTTTCTTCTAAGGCCCAAAATCGTCGACCATCGTAACAAGATAGTGTTTCATGTGTCCGTCATTGCAGAAGCCTAGAGAACTAGTATTCCGACAGGGAGAAGCTTTGACTGCTGATGCTGGTCAAAATTAGTTTGCTGATCAGAAAGCATTAGCGGATTGGACCGTTGATTGGGAAAGGATTGAAGATAATGAGCCGTCATTGCGGATGCTGATTGAACTAACTCGCCGATGCTTTAGTTTTCCACTTGCCGATGCCGAGGTGTTAGTGGATTATGGAGCCAACAGAGTCAGCGAAAGATTGAGAAAGTTTTTGCCGACAGAAGAATAAAGTTTCAAAATTTTGTTTAAGTGTTGAAATCATCAACGGAAGGTAGTTGATGAGACCACCGATTGACGTCGACAAAAAATAGTTGATCGAGCGCTCACTGTTGCAAATGGCTAGACAACTACACATCTGATGGGTAGAACCTCCGACCGTCGATGGCGCAGAATTTAGGAAATTTTCTAAGGAGAGGGATCATCGGCGATCAGAGGAGAATAGTCGTTGGAATCGTCGATCAGAAAAAGTTCAATGAAGATGACCCGCCGTTGCAGCTGCTTAGTCAACTATCCCTCTGACGCCGCAGTGATTAGTGCTTCCGACAACCGATGAGAAGAAAATTTGAAATTTTTTTTAAGTGTAAGGATGTCGGTAAGTTATTTGAGAATGGTAAAGGTTTGAGAGCTGCCGTTACGGAAGTCTAAGACACTATCTCCCCGATTCTTAGTAGTTCCAATATCCGATAATGTCCATGGAACCTGCAAATAAATCGCTTTCCGCCATTGTGGCTGCCTAGGAGACTAATAGTCTGGTGCAATAGCGTAGCCGATCGCCGACACACAAAGGACGTAAGTTGCCATTTGGATCGCTGCAACGACAGGAAAGGTAGTGATTTGGATCATCGATGTGCAGGGGTAGTCCTTCTGACGGTCGATAGGCTTGTGGCCATAGAAGATATAGGAGGTTTATTAGCCGTCATCGTGGAATTTGAGACAACTGGCCACCCAATGTACAGGACACCCGACCACCGATGCAGCACATAAGCTGGTTTCCATCGTTGATTCGGTTCAGAAAGTTGGATGCGGATCCGATGCAACGGAAGGGAATAGACCAAGGAATTGCTGATGAAGACGTGGGATCAAAGGAAAAACTTTGAAGAGTTGAAAAAGCATCAGAAATTTGTTAATGATCGGATCATCGATCGGAAGCTCAGCCGGTTCACCCGCAGAAACGGTAGGAAGATCATTTTCAGCCGTTGCGGCTGCTCAAAGGACTATGCACTTGATGTACAGTCAACTTGCTTGCCATCAGAAGTGTAGTTGTTTTGACCATCATAGAATCGGAAGAATATCTAGGATGAGGTCCGATTAGGGCCTAAGGAAATTTGGGTTTTTCAGAAGAATTTCTCAGTAGTTTTTTGAGCAGTTTTCGACTGTCTTTCAATCGGTTTTCAGTAGATTTTAGCAGACTGTCCATGGTCACAGAGCTGAATATGAAATAGAGAAAATTATGTGTTTTAGCATAATTGTTTTTTATGAAATTTCCAGAAGAAAGAGGTAAGAAGATTTGATTTATATTAATGTTATGCATCTAACAGTTTGCTACTAACACATTTACAGAACTTTAGATAACTTCCAAGAGCAGTACTCCAGAAAGAACAGTGTGGTAAAGCAAGAGGTGGTCCAGTAATGAGAACCCATGATGGGTATGATGCTCGGGATTCTTACGAGCGAGCAGAAGATGCCATGGGAGAAAATGTCCTTAATGGAAATGAGGACATAGATTCTAATGGAAGGAGATTCCAGGGGACACCGTCCGAGGTTGCAGCTACCATGAGAAGCTTGGTTAAATCCCAGGAAGAGCAGCATCAGTTGAATGCTGCCATATTGTAGAGTTTGACAGATTTACAGAAAAACATAGATTCTAGACGGGGTACATCAAATCCAGAAGGCAGTAAGAGCAGCACTAGAAGAAGGAGAAGTACTTCTAGTGGATCATCTGATTCTGAAGTATCCAGCAGGGATACAAGTTCATCTTCTCATAAGAAAATAAGAAGGCACCATAGGGATCACTCTCGAGATGAATTTAGGATTTGATGGTGAGATAAATACGGGACAAGAAGTTGAAGCTTGGCTTCTTGGGATAAAGAAGTACTTTTAAGTGCAAGATTATTCAGGAAACATGAAGGCAAGAGTTTCCATATTCAATTTGAATGGAAGGGCATCCATTTGGTGGGAACAATTCAAGTAGGTAAAGAAGATCAGTGAAAGGAAACTGAAGTGGAAACAGTTTAAGAAGTATTTCAAGAAGAAATACCTTTCTGACAGGTACTATGATGATAAGATCAAGGATTTCCATGAGCTAAGATTGGGACAGCAAACCATGGATGAATATGCAAATAAATTCTTGGAACTGTTGAGTTATGTCCAGTACATCAGAGATGAAAAAGTGAAGATCCAGCAGTTTCTATGTGGATTGCCTCAAGCCTACAAAGATAGAATTTACTTCTATGAGCTGAGAACTCTCGAAGAAGCAATAAGAAAAGCTAAGTATTGCTATGAGCAAAGCAAAGGTAAACCTGATTACCATAAGGCATGGAAGGACAAGAAGAGTGATAAGTTTGACTAGAGAAGAAAAGGTTTCAAACCTTCTAGATTCAGAAATCAGTAGAAGGAGCCATCCCAAGCTGTGAGTAATCCAGTTGGAGTGACAGGTGGAAAACCTAAAGAGCCACATCCGAATAAAGGTCCACTCAAATGTTGGAAATGTGAAGGACCTCACTTGCATAGATATTGTCCACTTGATAATGAAAGTGCAAGACCAGCTTATAACATTCAGGGAGCAGAAACGGTGGGTCAAGTAGCCAAAGCATTCCCTGGAATTTATGCAGCACTGGAGGACTGCTAGGCATATCATCAGTCAACTGTGGTTGAAGTTGCAGGTAAGATTGTTGAACAATCTGTTTCTATTTTGATTGACCCTAGTTCTACTCACAGTTATATCACTCCTAGAGTAGTAGAGAATAGTGCTTTTAAGAAGGTCAAGCATAGGAAACCTTGGTTAGTTCAACTTGCCACTGGGACTAAGAGAAAAGTCAGTGAATTAGTAGAGAAATGTCCATTGGTTATGAATGGATTGATCACTTGTGTAGATCTGAATGTTCTACTACTTGGTTCCTATGATGTTCTCATTGGAATGGATTGGTTAGAAGCTCATAGGGTAAAGATTGACTGTTATAATAAGACTTTCGAATGCATGAATGAAGAAGGAAACCCGATAGTTGTGAAAGGTATTCCAAAAGTAATTTTAGTAAGACACATTTTAGCAATGCAGTTGAAGAAGTTCTGTAGGAAGGGTTTCCAGTTGTATGCAGCTCATATTCTGGAACCAACAGGAGATGAAACTCCTAGGTTGGAGGATTATCAGGTGTTACAGGAATTCAAGGATGTGTTTCTTGATGAGATTCCAAGGCTTCCTCCAAAGAGGGACAATGATTTCACCATTGAACTTGTGCCAGGAGCAGAACCAGTGTCCAAGACACCCTACAAAATGAGTACACCGGAGATGCTAGAGTTGAAGATGCAACTGCAAGTGCTATTGGAAAAGAAGTATATCCGACCGAGTGTGTCTCCTTGGGGAGGACCGATTCTGTTTTAAAGAAGAAATATGGTACACTCAGGTTATGTATTGATTACAAGTAGTTGAACAAAGTTACTGTGAAGAATAAATATCCTTTGCCTAGGATTGATGGCCTCTTTGACCAATTGAGAGGAGCAAAGGTATTTTCCAAGATTGACTTGAGGTCTAGTTACCATCAAGTGAGAATCAAGGATGAATACATTCATAAGACAACCTTCAGGACTAGGTATGGACATTATGAGTTTGTAGTGGTGCCATTTGGTCTCACAAATGCACCAGCCACATTTATGTGCCTTATGAATAGTGTCTTCAATAAGTATTTGGACAAGTTTGTTCTTGCTTTTCTTGATGACATTCTTGTTTATTCCAAGAATGAGGAAGAGCATGAAGAGCATTTGAGACTGACATTACAAGTGCTCATGGAACATCAGTTGTATGCAAAGTTGAGCAAGTGTGACTTTTACAGGGATAGAATTCAGTATTTGGGACACATTATCTCAAAAGAGGGTATATCAGTAGACCCTAAGAAGATCGAAGCCATTATGAATTGGCCTACTCCAAGAAATGTGACGGATGTAAGATCTTTTATGGGACTTGCAGGATACTACAAGAGATTCATTGAAGTATTTTCCAAGGTTGCACATGCCATCACTTCTTTGCAAAAGAAGAGGATGAAGTTCGAATGGACTTTGAAGTGTGAAGAAAGATTCCAGCGGTTGAAGAATCTTATCACCAGTGCACCAGATGCATAGGGAGTTTGTTCAATGCTTATTGAGAAGATGATCGTTATATCGATGATTCTCTCCTATGATGCATTGGGTCAGAGACTATTTTTCCTTATGGTCACTCATATTGACTTATCGGTATCTTTGTGTTTCCTATGGGTTAATGGTTATCTTTTTATAGTTGACTATTACCTCATGCTCTTGAGTATTTTGTTATTTTAATTTATGGGACTAGATCTAGTTATGTCAGTCATCTGGACAGAGATACCTTCATGTTGTCTTCGAAATACCAGCCATACCTTCTTGCTCTCTTTGAAATACGACAACCTTCAATCTGTTACCCGCTTCAAGCTACAGGAATACAAATACCAGTAGAAGAGAATCCCCAACAACACCTAAAACTATGGGAAGTTTGTTTGAATATACCTAATTTAACTATGCATCTTTACCTAAAACCCTGAGCTCTTTTCCTTCCAACATAAATTGCTAAAACAGAATTAGTTGTGTGGGACAAACATGTTGTTTCGGGTACATATATATCTCCAGCATTGGATTAGACCATAAATTTTTTGAGGAAGTTCCTTTAACATTGTGTTTTTGTGGACCTTCAGAAGCTCCAAATCATTGCGCCGAGAGGCGCTCTACAGCCCAGTATGAGGTAGATCTTGTGACGTTACATAACGTTGAAGCGTTACGTAACATTGTAACGTTACGTAACGCTACATAGATGTCGGCTATAAAAAACAAAACTTTAAATACGTAACGTTACATAGATCCTTTCAAACTACAAAACTACAAGGTGATGCTGGAACGGTTTTTTCAAACAACGGCATATTTAACTGCGCAATTTTTTATCATGTAAATGGGTTGAAGATCGAATTGGATCCAGAGTACATTGCATTCAATGAACCTGAGTCGAGAAAAAGTTCTAATGGCACTGGTAATGAAGAATTGTGTGAACCCGTTTCAGAAAATCATCCAGATATTGTTATTAATTCCAGTTCTGATAATGCTACGCAGCAACTGACTATGGAAGTCGAAGCTGATAATTGTGCCCGGTGGTTTCTTCATTTTAGACTAACATCTGTGTCTGGATTTGGATGTGTGTATCTCGATATCCTTGGCGAGAGTCTGGACTAGCGACAGATTCTCCAAGATTTGGAAGCGAATACACTGTAGCTACTATGGGCATTTTACAGAGGCACACAGAGATTGGCGTTTGATTCTTCGGAAGATGACAGTAATGGGAGAATAGTTGATGAATTTGAAGTCGAGGAAGATGATCATAGTCCAGAGGAGCGCAATGTACATTCTGCCTCTAAGTCAGCAATAGAGGATATGCCTACACACATAATCTGCTCTGACAAGTTAGATACAGAAAATGGAAATTGTTCCATATGCAGATTCGATATGGCAGATGATGAAGAAGTGAAACAACTACCATGTAAGCATCTCCATCATAGCGGATGCATTATTAAGTGGCTCAATACCACAAATAGTTGTCCACTGTGCCGTTATAAGCTGCCAACAGATGATCCAAAACCTTAGCAGTAAAATATGCAGGGACGTATTTTCTTCTCCTTCCCATTGTACAAGGTGATGCTCGAACGGTTTTTTCAAACAGCGGCATATTTAATTGCGCAATTTTTTATCATGTAAATGGGTTGAAAATCGAATTGGATCCATAGTACATTGCATTCAGTGAACCTGAGGCGAGAAAAAGTTCTAATGGCACTGGTAATGAAGAATTGTGTGAACCCATTTCAGAAAATCATCCAGATATTGTTATTAATTCCAGTTCTGATAATGTTGCGCAGCAACTGACTATGGAAGTCGAAGCTGATAATTGTGCCCGGCGGTTTCTTCATCTTAGACTAACATCTGTGTCTGGATTTGGATGTGTGTATCTCGATATCCTTGGCGAGAGTCTGGACTGGCGACAAATTCTGCAAGATTTGGAAGCGAATACACTGGAGCTATGATGGACATTTTACAGAGGCACACAGAGATTGGCGTTTGATTCTTCGGAAGATGACAGTAATGGGAGAATAGTTGATGAATTTGAAGTCGAGGAAGATGATCGTAGTCCAGAGGAGCGCAATGTACATTCTGCGTCTAAGTCAGCAATAGAGAATATGCCTACACACATAATCTGCTCTGACAAGTTAGATACAGAAAATGGAAATTGTTCCATATGTAGATTCGATATGGCAGATGATGAAGAAGTGAAACAACTACCATGTAAGCATCTCCATCATAGCGGATGCATTATTAAGTGGCTTAATACCGCAAATAGTTGTCCACTGTGCCGTTATAAGCTGCCAACAGATGATCCAAAACCTTTGCAGTAAAATATGCAGGGATGTATTTTCTTCTCCTTCCCATTGTGATATTTTTTCAATCAATGATAAAGAGAAAAAGATACGCTGTTAAGTTATTTTGGTGATGCATTGTTTAAATATATATATATTTTAGATATTCTTTTGGAATATTAAGTTTTGTAATTGCAGCCATTAATAATAATAATAATATTATATGTGGACGTTATCTAAAAAGATGTGTCTTTTGGTTTGAATCAAATCAATGGATACCTAAGAAGAGATTTGATCCCTCTCGGCGCTTGATAGAGCCTAGGATTTGGATCTACGCTGGTTTGAAGCCATTTTTTGTCTATATAAGGGAAAAAATAAAAGTAAAAAATTATAAATCTAAGGAAAGGTTGTTATAAGGAAATAGAGAAACCAAGAAAATGGCGAGTGACATTCATAAATTTTTATGGTGGGCCATGAAACTTATATTGTGAATAAATGCTAAAACTGGGATTGTTAAAATGCTTATTTCATAATTTTCATTCAAATTAAAGGGATGGATTGCATATTTTTACATGGAAGCATTTATTAGTTTTGATCTGAATGTAATAATTTTTCCAATATAGATTTCATTGTTTTAAATTATATAAATTATATTACACTTTTTTATTATTATGTCAGGAAGTGATACTTTACACAATAGATGAAAGCAATGTTCATTGCATTGATGGGGTATGACAATCCTTATTGGAATTTCCTTTGTTCTTGTGAATCTTTTAGTTGACATTCTTTTGGGTAACAAATGCATCTTATATTTCCTTAATATGCACATGTAAATGCATCATATATTCATACATTTTGAGGAAAAATATGGGGTGAACTTATTTCACATTCATATATATGCAAGGAGGGAAAGCATATATTCTTTGGTTCCAACTTCCAGAGAATAAACATCTTTCATAAAGATTCTTATCCTAGTTGTATATTAGATTGCAAAATCAGATTTAAACCCAATGACTTTCCCTCAGTGAAGTGGTGTTATGAACCAAAAAGTTCATTAATGGAACCATCATAAAAAGAGTAAAGCCATGTTTATCCATAATGGAT
>LPNX010988920.1:71557-156889 GCA_001517045.1 Pseudotsuga menziesii
ATAACTAGGTTCATAACATGCCACCCCTCCACGAGATGCTTCCTCCTTGAAGCAATTGAAAAAATGAGATGAAATTATCTTCAAAGTTTTAAACAATACGGTCAGAGTCTAGAAGGATCAATCTCGCTTAGACATATTTTTATCGACATTGTTTGTTGATAATATGCTCAAATGAAACTTCTTGGATTGTGAGTCCAAGTATTGTTCTCACTCCAAGTCGTATTGTAATCTTGATACATCATAATGTAAATACCAATGTTACACGGGCATGTTTTTAAAGTAGGGACATGCTCCCCACACTCGAGGGACATGGGTACTCCAAGGGAGATGTTTCCCCACTTCCCCTTTTGGGAGGACATGTTCCCCTAAAAAATGGCATGCCCCCAAGCTCCTTTTTTGGCTAAAGTCTAGCTTCTTGTGAAAAAAATAAAAGAAACAAAAAAAAAATGAATGTAAACCTAATTCATGGGTAGGATGGCGAGGGACTAATGAGGAACAACTTGGGTTGGTTGGTGTGCAATTGATTATTTCAGAGAATGTAGATGATTTTGATTCAAATAGTGGAATTCCCATGGTTTGACCTTATTCCTTTATTCAATAGTTGGATGCAAGTACTAGCGGGATATTTCCTTCAACAATTATCCTCATTTGTCATTTTAGATGTTCTTAGATCAATTATCTTAAGACTTAGATCTATTTATTTTGATTTTCTAAATATAAGGAGAAATACAATGATAATAGATGTCTATACACGCATGTAATGATGTATGCTATTGGTGAATTGTTATGTATAAGACTCCAATGATTATGCTTTAGTTTTCATATATTTAATTTTATTTTCTTAATATTTCTAGAAGGGTCCCCTCTATCGCAAACCCCACCATCCCCTATGACAGTCCCTAGGAGTTTGGGGGTTGCTTCCACGCATAAACTTGATTTGTTTCGCTAATCCCATGTCTCCATGTTTTCTTGATGGGGTTCTCCACTCTTGCATCCCCACGTCCTAGAAACTTTGTGGAACATTGGTAAATAGGGTGTTAATGTCAGACAGAGAAATGTTAATACTACGAATTAAATATTCGTTGGGACAAACATTGTGATTAGGATGACAATAAGTTATCTTTGTAACTTGTTTCTTATTCATTTCGATTTTAGTATACACCCGGTTCATTTTAAGTAAGTATTTTAGTATTTGTGATATAATTGTGTTATTTTGTTGGTCAATCATATTTTATTAATATAGACATTTGAGATTTCTAGGTTGTGTTCACGAATGTCTATTTGTCCACAAATTTGAATTCAACCTTTGAACAAATCCATAATTGAATTGAATCATTAGATGTCCCATTGTTGAATTTCGGTATTGATAATCCTCTTCCTTTGACTTTTGGTAAGCAAGGTTTATATTTGGAATTAATTTGGAAAACTTGTTCAGAAAACAAGTGACCTAAAAGGTTAAAATTTAGATATTTATTTTCTTGGTTGTGTGGAGTAGAAAGTCACTCTTTGGCATATTGAAAAAAATCTAACACCATCATATACCAATTATATTAAAACACCTTAAAGCATGAGAATTTTGGGATAACAAGAACTTGAACAATATCACTACTATCCCAAATATGAGATCTAACAATGACACTAATGGTAGCTAGAGATCCAAACCCTGTTAAATTCTTCAATGATGTCCTTTATCCCTTTGAATGCTAAATACTTACTTTATCCCTTTGAATATTAAATTCCTTCCTGTGATTGTGGAAAATCAATTCTAAAAATAGAAATGTGGATCTTTCTCCCACTTTCCCACTTTCTCCCAGAAGTAGGATATTGTTGTTTATTTATTATCCAATAACCCTATTGTCACATGGCCTACTAGTTGTTTTTATTTCTTTCAATGTTGAGCAACATTTGATGATGACCATACTTTATTCTTCAAACCATTAACTCAAATACATCCTTATCAGAACCTTCCTATTTAACCTCCACTACTAAGTTTGTTAAATGATTCACCTTCTAAAAGAAATTCTTCTACATTGACAAAGGATGAAATAAGAAACAAGTAGAATTATGTGTTCTTTAGTTGTCAATAACACATATGAATTTTTTCCTTTGGCTCACCATCTCTTGTTAATGGAGCTTTGAACTACTTTGCATTGCTCCAACAAGGTAGAAAAATCATCCATGTCGTTATTGGTCACCCAAGTTGATCTGTAAATGCCATTTGATGGTAAACTCCCATAACCACTTGGTTTCCCTACACTGGTTATGTCTTTAGTATTTCTACTTCAAATATATTGTAATTATAAAGATTTGGGGCCTTATCATTTTCTTGTGAAGTTTCAAGTTATTTTTCATAAACAAGAAGTTAACTTAGTAACGAGATTTTAAAAGGAGGTGAATGCCAATTTTGCAGCGGAACTAGCTATTTTTTAGCCAAAAGCGCTAAAAATCAATTTTGTAGTGGAACTCAAGGAATTTTAAAGGTTACTGCTATGAAATTGTGAAGTCTACATAAATACTAAAGTTTAGCTAAGTAATTGACATTGGGCTTTCATTGATTGAATGCCATGAGATTTTAAAATTGGGATTTCACTTTAAGAATGTTAGGGAGAATGATAAGATGAATAGGTTGATTGTCAAGCATAATATGTTCTCACCCGAATAGGTCTTATAGGACACCTTGCAGACTCCATCATCTCATGCTTGATAAGCTAACTACTACATTAGGTTTTTGGTACAAGGAGGAGCATACTGTGGATCTATAGTCAACCCTAGGGCTTATCTTTTGTAGCATTAGTTTCAACAGTTATTAAGATACCCTATAGAATTATTGCAACCAACCTAGTTTCATTTTGTGATTTTGGTTAGTCAACCTTAATTAGTGATATAGTTTGGATATACTCTCACTTTTTGTTTCATATTCCAATGTAAAGTTTTAGAAGTTTCAAATATTTATCTAAGTCAAGTCTATGTCTCATGCCTATACCATATCCATGCATATTTGACCTAAGACTTAAATTAGAAAGTTGATCCTTTTGAAGTGGATCTGCGATCCAAATTTTTTGGCTAATGTATATTTTAAAAGGGATGGTTTATGTAAAGAAAGGGGTTGTTGTTAGAACAAAAACTAGTACTACTTCACTGATTTTGTATTTGACATATTTTCTCAGGGAAATCAGAATCATATTGTCTCCATTTGATCAATGCTCTTGTGGTGTGGTTTGAATCTCAATTTATTTCATTGGCAACCTATATTGAATGCAATGTACTTTTTCATAGCTTTAAAATATTTTGTTGTATGTAGAACAAATAGCAATGTAGAATTGTGTATTGCATATTTTGCATATCAAATGGCAGAGTTGTCTTGTTTATTGCCTATAGTCATTGGATTGTCTTCAATATTTGACTTGTAAACAAAATATTGTTGTCTATGATGATTTTGTGTACTATTCAACCCACCATTTTTCACTCCCAATAATTTGACATGACCATTTTTTAGCATGCTTGTGAAGTCACAATATGCCAATTGAAAACCTTGTTTAATAATCAACCTTAGGCCAAATAGAATCTATCCCTCAACATAAAATCAATCTTTAAACCATTTATTTTCCAAGCTCCCTAGCATTTCCCTATAGCAGTTAAGGTGCATGCTTTAGGGATATCAACTAGTTTATTCATTTTTGTCCATGTCACCATTGGAAATTTCAATGGTGACATTTAATTTTGTGCACGTCACCATTGCAGAAATTAACAATGATGCTTAATTTTGTGACCGTCAATATTGAAAAAATCAATTATGACATTTGGTTATGTGCACGTTACTATTGCAGAAATTGATGGTGATGTTTAATTGTTATCGTCACCATTAATGAAACTTCGGTGACTATGCTTAAAGGATCATAACATTTTTTTTAAAAATTGAATAGTAATGGTGACGGTCCTTTATTGCGCATAGCCAATGAGGTTAAGGTGACGGTCATTAAATATATGTGATTGTTGTTTTTTGGCAGTCATGAAGATCACTAACCATCACTAATAATGATTATTGGTGATGAGCCTAGTGTGTCTCTGCATCTCCTCTACTTTTGGCTACACTACCTTTTGGCAACATTCAGTTTTTTACTGTCACTTATGAGGTTATGGTGACAGTCACTAAAGGTATGTCATTGTTTTCCTTTGGAATTGGTGACTGTCACTAAATGTATGTTATTGTTTTCCTTTGGAATTGGTGATGGTCACTGACCATTACTTTACTTTTGGCTACGCTGCCTTTGGCGACGAAAGCCCTTTTGACCATCACCAATGAGGATATGGTGACGTTTTTCACCCGTCACCATAAGTCATTTTTCTTGTAATGTAATTATAATAAATAAATGTAATCATGCTATATTTACATATTCCTAGAGCCCTATAAAGTAAGTACAATTTCTTAAGATTTTTTTAGTATTTTGATCAAATTAACACCCTTCAACAAAGACCTCAAATTAAACTAGAACTTCCTCACATTAAACTAAATTTTTTATTTTATAATGAAAACGCTATTGTAATATTTTGATAAAATTAACACCTTCAAGTTATACTAGATTTGTTTTTTCTAAATATATACACAAAATTATAATATAAAATATGTTTATTAATATTTTTATTGAAGTTACAAATTATTTTGTTGAAAAAATGAATATATACTATTTTATTTACAGTTATGTATTATGTTTATATATTTTTAAAAATGATAAAATCTATTATAATCTAATTGTTAATTATAATAAAATAATCATTATTAACTATTATTTAAAACGGTGAGCACTGAACCCCTGATACTCCCTAAACGATTTATCTATGAACCAAATAACATGGTCTAGATATAATGTTCAGTGGAAGTATCACTAGGGTTGACAACCATGGACAACAAAAGTAAGGCACAACATAAAACTAGATTGCATTTTTTTTTCCGAAGTTGGCTTTGATTAAGTAATAGCAAAGATAATCATCTAGGATAGAAATCACCCGAACTGAGACAATCACACCATGTGAAAACTGGTAGACAATCGACAAAGGTGGAAGGCATTATGGGTTCCGATAACATTGTGGAACGACTAGAAAGCATCATCGAAGTCATCATCACTTCGATGGGCATTATGGGTTCCGATAACATTGCGGAACGACTAGAAAGCATCATCACTTCGATGGGCATTATGGGTTCCGATAACATTGCGGAACGACTAGAAAGCATCATCATCACTTCATACATCGATGGTCGATGTGATGAGTCGTTTTGCGTACATAAAAGGGCCACATGAATGCATCTCGAAGCTTCCTTCATATCACATGTTTCAATTATTGATGGATCAATCATCTGCTCAATATTTTGCTGTCTGTATGATCTCCACGCCTGCATAATCAGAACTGATCGTATTATGATAAAATATGTACACTGTGCATAGATGCATAAGATTGACCTTAATTTGGTGTTATGGTAAATTGGTACTGTACTTGTCAATACATTAAAAAAATTATCTTAAAAAGATGAGCAGTGAACACCCTCATACTCGCTAAACGATTTATATATGAACTAAATAACATGGTCTATATATGTTCTATGGGAAATACTGCACCGGAAACAGATCTCACCCATCCTAAAAGCGTCTTTCTTTCAGTTGGCAAACTACGATCCATGTTCTTTCTTCCTGTGACAAGCTCGAGGAGAAGAATGCCAAAGCTATAGACGTCAGCTTTTACAGATAAAAGACCATGCATAAGAAACTCTGGCGCCATATACCCGCTGCATATACAAATTACGATGTTAAAGATTGAGTCAAGGTTACTTGCAAAGGAAACTGTAGTCCTAGATCCTAGAGAGCGAACCGCAAAACAAAGATGCCCTAAAGTAAAAATTACATTACTGTAAAACATATACACAGGGTAAAACATATACATTCCTGAATGTTAAAATCTTATGACCTTCTGTAAGAGTGATGATAGTATTGAAATCTTACAAAGTTCCACAAAGTGTTGCGGGGATGTAAGTGTCATGATCTTCGCTGCATATACAAATTACGATGTTTAAGTTAAGAGTCAAAGGTTCCTTGTAAAGGAAACTGTCGTTCCAGATTCTAGAATGTTACTTGCAAATGAAACTGTAGTCCTAAATTCTAGAACGTGAAAATTTAAATGCCGATGTAAACCGCAAAACAATGATGCCCTAAAATACAAATTGCAATACTGTCAATCCTCTCGAAATCAAAATAACATATATAGTAAAACGTATGAATCTTTAATTGTTAAAATGATTTGGCCGTGCCGTGTGTGAGAGTGATGATTGTATTCAAATCTTGTATTCAAATCTTACTAAGTTCCAGGAAGAATACTTGCTAAGCCGAAATCTGCTATCTTAGGATTCAGTTTCTCGTCCAACAAAATGTTGCTTGCTTTAATATCCCGATGGACAATCCGCAATTGAGAATCCTCGTGAAGATAAAGAAGCCCACGAACTATTCCCACTATGATGTTGTAACGCTTCTCCCAGTCGAGCTGTGCGCGTTTGTAAGGATCTGTGACCATGCATATACATATGATACTGATTAATTAGTTGAAACATTGTTATTTTTTTGCTTCATATATAATAAATGGAAGCCACTCACCGAATAAGATATTATAAAGGCTATTATTCGGTAAGTACTCATAAACAAGCATTATTACTGATCCCTCTGAGCAATAGCCAAGTAGATTTACAATATTTCTATGCTGAATTTTGGCAAGAACATCAATTTCATTCAGAAATCCTCTCCATCCTTCGCTAGAATTTCTAAAGAGTTTGAGTTTCTTCACAGCTATTTCTCGTCCATCTTGAGTAGTTCCCCGAGAGACGCAAACAAATGATCGCCATAAAGATTTGTGAAGTATTTAAAGTCTAATTGCCTTTCTACTATATATATCTGTTTCCAAGCTAGCAACCTAGAACGATCAATACTATGGTGAGATCAGCAGCTTGCCCAGTACTATATTTTAGATTGTAAAAGACAGTAAAAGCTTTCTTGGCTACTGTTACCTTGTATACATGGCCAAATCCGCCCTCTCCAAGTTTGTTATCTTTATGAAAATTGTCTGTAGCAGCTACCAATGTTTTCATCTTAAACATCACTATTTTCGAATCCCGATTGATTACTGTGCCTTCCTCGACTTGCCCATGAGCTATACAATAAAAAGACACAGCGACATCAGAAAATATAGCAAGAGAATTTAATGATATATAACTTGGCTTTAGCAATGATATCTAACTTGGCTTGGAGAACGCAGAGAGAAAGAGAGTAGGAAGCCGGGAGAGGCTGAGATAAAGAAGAAGAAGCCAAAGGATAGGTTGTGTAAAGAGGAAGAACAGAGAGCGAGAGAAGAAGCAGTGAGGAGTCTGCACAGAGAATAAAAGAGGCAGTGGGGATACTGCGTAGAGAAAGAAGCAGAGGAAAGATAGAGACCCTGTGAATTTGTGTTGAATGTAAACCTAGCAAGATTGAGACTGGTAGGTGATGTATCTGATAAGTGTTTGACCCTGTGATGCAGAGAAACATAACTACGGGGGGATACAGAACTACGAAGGCCTACGAAGGCCAACGGATACTCCTAGCTCCGATCCCCTGGATCCGGATTTGTAGGATCTTGCTGCCTTTCGTCTAGTGGAATTGAAGCAGCATCTCGTATTTTTAGGGGGGCAGTTAGAGCCAGATCCCAATTCAAATAAAGAAGGACCTGCGAGGAGTGAAGAAGCAGTTTTTGGGTAAAAGAAGTTGCTAATTCGGTGAAGAAGAAAACAGGGGATCGACCCTGCAAATTAAGAGTGTTCCTGTTTGTTGTCTAGGCTTTGACTGTTCGTTGGATTTTTGTGTGCGTGTGAACTCCTGAACTCCAGTCTGTGTGAAAAATCCCACTAGAAGGGTCTGCGTGCCCTTGTACCTTTTGTTCTATGCCTTGGGCCAGGGGATGAGTCCTAGAATTTAGTCTTATGTCTGTTTTCTAGATTGTTGAGTTCGGTGAGGCCGGAAGGTCCACCTTTTGCCAGAAGACTAGAACGGAACATGAGGCATGCACGCCCACTGATATTTCCTGTGTTGTTGATCCATAATAAAACGTGTCTGGGTGTTACTGTTAACCTTTCCTGTGTTTTTTTAGGTCACTGTAACTCTGTTTTGTAGTATTACAGGTGGAGAAAGGGGTTGCAGCCGGAGTGTCTGCATCACCCTGAAAGTGTAAATGTTGTTGTGATTTTCAATTGGAAGTTGTGTATTGAGAGAGTGAACAAGCCCTTTGGGATATGCAATGTAGATTGTAATTTGTATGACATTGTATGACATTGAAAGGACTGTTGAGCCTTGTTTGATAAAAATTTGCTACGTTGTTGTCAATGTGAATGTATATTACTCTGGAAGGTTAATTGTTATCTGAGTGGAGTTAGGGTTTGGTTGACCTGTTGTAGCCAGGCTATTGTCGTGTGCAAAGGAGGAAAATACCTGCAGGGGATTCCTTTCAGACTATGCATTAATTCTCTCCAATATCAAATAGGAAGCAGCACTTACCAAAATTGAAACTTGGCTTACTGAGGATTTTTTTGCCTAGCGTTGTCACCTTCCCTAATGCACCCATGCCCACGCCCACACTACACAGGACCTTAACTTTTCCATTCTGCCGATGCTGCAATGACACACTGATTTCAGAATTTTCTACATTTTGTCGGGAAGCAGTTGGATATATGGCCACATTCAAGCCTGTTTTTCTGCCCTTTTTAAGCACGCATTGGACGACATTATCCAAAAGCTTCCCCTCGTCACTGTAAATTCACAATACCAAAAACAAAATATTAGGTGTATATCTCTACCAGTTACATTAATAATACGGAGGGAGAGTAGAAGAGTGCCAACCCGTTGTAGGCCTCCAGTTCCAAACCAATTATGTAGGAGATGTCAAAAAGGGCCTTTCTCCATTTTTCAAGTGTTTGGCGGTCGTATCTGCCGCTCTCTTCATGATTACTCAGGGCTTCAAGATACCGTCCCCTCCATCGAAGCTCGGAAGGCTTCACGTTATAAAAAACGGGAATTATAGTATCGCCAGATTTGTTCAATATGAGAAGGAGCTCATCGAGACACCATCTTGAGTCTGCATATCCAGGGGAGAAAATGACGATGTGGACAGCGGCAGTTCTGATGGCGCGTTCAATTTGAAGAGATACCAACTCTCCCACCTGCAACTCCTCCTTGTCGAGGAAAGGTTGCAATCCATGTGAACGAAGTCGATAGTAAAGATGGCCAGCGAAAGTCTTTTTAACATCGGGCCCACGGTGACTGATGAACACATTGTAATTAGTGGAGGTGGAGGCGGAATCGACTGAGGAATAAGCGGTGCATGTTTGCAGGTGTGCCATTGAACACGAATTCAAACCAGAAATGAGTAAGAAAATGAAAATATTTTGGTCCTCCCAACTGATCTATATTACTTCATAGCACCCATAGTCTCCAAAACAACATGGCAATGACGGCTAGCACACGGTGGTAATCGGTGCAAGCTGGAATCCAATAGAACTAAAAAGGATTCCTTCATTTCTTTAATTTGAACGCTTAAAAAGGATTCATTCCTCCTGAGGAGATCTCCAGCGCTCGTAGTTTAGCATGGTTTGAACGCGTTGGCCTACACTGAGAGAGTTTGGTGTCATTTCCGTCAAGCCTGATCACTTCTAAATCCCCGATCGCAGCAATTGGTATTTGGATTTTTTAACGGAAATTATTGATGCAGCTCCCTCCTCAAACTGCAGGGCCTTCACACATCTGGAGATTAACAAACCAATTTACAGAACACAATAATACTAAAGAGTATCTCTCTTAAACACCTCTAGAACTCTTGTTATAGAACCAGACATCTGAAGAATACAAGACAGGCAGGCCTCCAGTTTTGGGTCTCGGGTGCGCACCCAGGTCACACCTACGTCCTTATTACACAATCATAAAAATGAAGTGAAAAGGCCCTCGGGTCGAACACCACACATACAGGCACTAAACAGTGAACTGTCACAAAAATCAGGCCAGCCAGAGGACACACACCACACGGGGAAGCACGATAGCCTTCATACGACAATCTCTTCAGCTAATTCTAGGATTCCTAACCAAAAAAACTCCCCTCTCCTGAGCGTCGACCCCCTCCTTTGTTCCAATTTCCCACGTTGACCCCCAAGCTTTTCCCCGAAGTCCGCCCCTAAAAAATGACCAAAAAGAAAGCATCTAAATCTAATTATTAAAAGAATGGGCGTCGGGTGGGGAAAGACATTGCGTCTAGTAGTAGGTAAGAAAATAGTGGAAAAATTGAACGGTTACACCCATAAGAGAAATGTCTTATCACCTTCTTTATCATCTTCCTTTTTTGTTTTATGTGGTTGAACATATCAAACAATCAAAGTATCAAAGTGGTAGTTGGACACGTCATATGTCTTTCTAGAATGATGGAAAAAAAAGGAACTGAAACAATTTATATTATATTTTTAAATTTTATTAAGATAAATCACCTTCTTAATCATCTTCCTTTTTTGTTTTATGTGGTTGAACATATCAAACAATCAAACGGGTAAGTATCAAAGTGGTAGTTGGACACGTCATATGTCTTTCTAGAATGATGGAAAAAAGAGGAACTCAAACAATTTATATTATTTTTTAAAATTTTATTAAGATAAATCAAATAATAATAAAAATAGTCATTAAACCATGAGTAATGAGTCGTGAAAGATTAGGAGGAGAAAAATCTATCATCTCCTTTTTTACCTTTTGTAAGCATTAAACAGCAAGTGGTGGAGATCTTCTAACAATGATGGGACCAAACATATTTTCTTTTGCTACACAAACCAAATGATCAAGCATGGAAGCATTAAACAGCGAGTGGTGGAGGTATTTAGAAAAGGAATCTTCATTTTAAGTGACACAAAGTAGAGTAACAAAAGAAAAATGAGTAGTGGAGGATGGAAGTTTTACTTTAAGTTGTACAACTATGGGGTTTTATTCCACTAGTTATCGTAGTTATGGTCATGTCTAAAGTTTGTTTTTAGTTGTGGATGTGTTTTATCCCATTAATTATGGTAGTTTTGGTCATGTTTAGAGTTTGTTTTTAGTTGTGCACGTGTTTTAAAGCTACGAAGATTTTTTTTCAATTGCATTCTGGAGGATAATGATCATTTATCTTTATGCTCATGATTCTATGTAATGGGATGCATTCAACGTGGCTCTAAGCTTCAATGGAATAATGGTTTTTATGCAATCTCACCTTGTTGGAAGAATGGAGTCGACTATTGAAGGGAGTTGACAACCAACTCAAATATGGATTAATTGTGTCCACTTTGTCCTTCAACCCATGATCTATGGATAGTTATAATTAGTTACCACTATGTGGTCCTATGGTTGTTGGTTTGGTCCATATCCAAACCTATTTATAGATGGTCTATTAGATCAGTCTATCATCATGGTGATCAACGAATTATTTGTGCTTAAGTGAAAATTTTATCTTTAGACACTACCATCGTTGTTTTGGAATCTTTATTATTCATTTATGTTATTTTATTTACCTTTCCCAACATGGTATCAAAGCTCCTTGGTTCATGATTAAGGTTTTTTTGCAAAGTGATTAAGTTCCATTAGATGTTGGTGATTTGAAGAGTTGTTTTTTATTTATTATTTTGGGTCGAGAAGAATGGTGAATCATTGAATTCGACCATTGTACCCTAATTTTGGTGTGATTTGAATTCTTTGGGTTCAATGCATTGTTATTATCATATTTGGAGCACTCAATAGTCAGGGTGACCATCGACCAATGTTTCGAATGGATTATTTGTCGACTAAGCCTTGACTATTATTTATGTGTTTGCTATTGATTATCCCTCAATTGTGTCTAAGGGGGGTGGGGGGGGAGTGAAGTGAATTGAATCTATTTGTTGAGTAAACCCAATTGTTGTTGACTATGTTTAATAAGGTTGTCATTGATGTCAAAATCCAAGCATAAGTGTATATAACTCCAAAGTGGTCCCCTTATGGTGTAGTTGTTAATCATGGCCCACATAGTATGAGATAACAGGTGTTTGTTTCCACATGTCTACTTTTAGTTGTACCCAAATTAGTTCAAGTGAAAAGAAGCCCCTTGATGAAGACATGAAGTGGCCATTGTTAAATATACAACATCATGAATCATTTTCCAATCCAATCTCATGCAGTCATGATTGGGCCTCATGTGTTGAGGTAGGAAGCCTAAGCTGGACTTAGGTATTTGGAGTAGAATTCTTGGGTTGGACTCAAGAATGAATTAGCCTTTTGTATAAAGGTTATTCCTCATATGTTGAGGTGAATGCTTTGATTTATTAAAGTGATGATGTTGTAAAGTCTTGTTGGAAAAGGCTCCAAACTTGTGGGTCAAGTTAGATCCTCGTGTGTTGAGGTGGACCTCCCATATAGAGGTAATGCTTTGCATGTTGAAGCATTTAACGTTCTGCGATGTATTACTAACCATGGTCACCAATTCCTATTAGTATCCTCTAGATACTAGCCATCTCTAGAGTGAATTACTTTAGCATATGATCATTTGGTCCGAAGTAATATAATATGATCACAACATCCAACAAATATTCTTAGTATAATCTAGTATGATAGATAGTTAAATTTAGCACATATTGACCATGCAGTAAAAGAAGAGATAAAGGTAAATGCATAGAGAAGAAAGAGAATTTGAATTGATCATGACAAGACTTCAGTGAACTCGAATTGGTAAAGCTTTAGTTAATGTATGTCGTGTCCCCTCCCCTCATCTCTTTGATGGAGAGGACGGGACTGCACAATGTTGCTGCTATAAAATGGGAAATCTAGCCCCATGAACATGATACAATAAAAATGCATTGAAGTAACATAGATACACAGATACATAACAAACACAATTATACAGTGGAAGAAAATCATTCATTCAAGCATTCAACATGTTCATAACATTTCATTAAACAAATACAGTTGCAAATATTAAATACACAAGAAATACTTATCTTGAAAAGGAGTTGTCCCGCAACTAGCTATGTCGATGCAACGTTCCACCAAACCATAGGCCGATGTGCTCATTAATCTCTCAGCATCACTACCACCCCCCAGCTGGGCATGCTTCCCATATGGAATAAGGGAACAATGACAAGCTCACACATAGCCAAAGATACATCAAAAATTAGCCAAGCCAAACACAATTGGGTTTATCAGGCTGCTAAGGAGGTGGAAAGATTGAATTGCTAAGCTAGTGAGCTCAACCATGGAGTTATGGACACCTACACAAGATCTCGCTTGGCCTTCTCAATACCTACACACCCAACACAAGGAAGCATCCCATTCTCTACTACACAGTCCCTCGGGATATGCCTTCCCATCCAGTGTTATTCAGGGTGTGCAAGGAAGAATAACCAGCCTCGCTTGATCTCTCTGTGAGGTTCCTTCCTCCACTAGGTTTACCAAGCCAATTCTGGCCTCTTCCACTCCTAACGGTTCAAACCAAACAAGGATTTACAGAACCACAAAGCATAAGTGTTGGATATGGACAAAAAAACGTCCTAGAAACCAAAATCGAAAATGGTAAATGGGGAAAATGACCCAGGGTGAGCAATTCGTTTCAGAAAACATTTAATGACTTCATAGAGGCAAAATCGACCTCTACAAACCCCCATTTCATCGATTCGAATTCAAAAAATGTCTACGAGATTCACATGGGAAAAAACGACTGCTATAAACCCCAAAATCGTGGGTATCTCTTCCCATCCACTGTGTATAACCAAAAACAAGTTCCTGGGCATGGAGAAACTGTGGAAACGATATAAAAACATAAATCCATGATGCACATGCACTCCACAACACAAAAACGGATTTTCCCAGCCATGGCAAGATGAGGAACAACAGAAAACGTGAAGGGAATAACTCAACAACCTTCCACTACATGAGGAAATGGAGGATGTGAATGCATAATGGGTTGGGAATCCTTTTTTGGGCATTTACTTGCCCCATAAGTCAAAAACACATTTTTCAAAAATGGGTGGCTTCCTAAATTCAAATTTGACAGCCATACTCTTCCCATCCCCATGGATTAACTAACTCAACCAATTTCTGGAAGAAATAAATGATTGGGCACAAAAGTCAAAATGGGTGGTTGAGAGTTTGATGGGTTCTCCCTTTGGCATTTGGCTAAACATTATTGGCTCAAGGGTTTGAAATATTCCCCCCCTATTCATTGTGAAATCATGCCCTCATCTCTTTAATGTTGCATCGACATAGCTAGCTGTGGGTATTTTTATTAATTGCATATCTACACGATGTCCAAAATTATAATGTGCCCGACTAGCATGAAATACCACCAGCATCGATTTTAATTGCCGAAACATAAAACACTAAATCGATGGTGGGGATTTTGCCTTGAGCTCCACACCATGATTAAATAACGCTATTTACATCATATACATTTTAATGCAAACGGGGTAAAAATTGGGGTGTTACAATGTATCAATGTATGCCTCAGTTAAATATTGTTAAGTTTCAGTTAAAGGAACAATGGATTCAATCGTTAATTAAAGAACAATTCACAGTTGTCACTTCAATAAATCAATCAACATGATTTCAGTTAAGAATAAGTTAACTAAAGTGATAATAAAAGGAATTAGTTAACTAAAGAGTTTTGCATGATGACACTTTAGTTAAACTAAAAGATGACACTTAAGCTAAAATACGATTCTTATGTTACGACACTTGATTTTCAACTATTGAATGATCACATTTGAATTAGCTTGTTGACTAAGTGATCATACATCCAGATAGAAGGCAAGTTCATACTGAAGTCAGTCAAGCATGATTTACAGTCAAAGAATAAAGGAATTGTGCATTAATGGAGAAACCGAGGTGCACAACAATTATTGAAGAAGGAAATTTGTTATTGTTTGCATGGTAGGCTAATTCCACATGCAATGATTTGCTAATCCTTGCATGGAACTGGTTTGACATGTTATTTATTGTATTGAAATCATTGGAAAGTTCATATAATTGATCTCTCTTCTCTATTTCTCTATATCTACACAGAGGGTGTTTTGTGATCTCTTACCTTCTGAAAGGAATATCCCAATGTAAAAGGCAATCTTTGATATCTATAATAATTACAATGAGAAGAATTGCCAGGATTTTTCATCCTCATTGTTTTGACAGTTTTCCCTCGGGTACATCCCGTGTTATGGCTGAATATGTTTTCTGTGATTGAATGATTCGTTGATTTCAAGGATTCAATATTTCCACACTTAAAGAATTAATAATCAAAGATCAACCAAAATTCAATAGTCATGAACTTGACAAAACTAGGGGGAGTCTCATGAGAATGATTCTAAAGGAAAAGCGGTACTTTTACCCCATAAAGGTATCCCAAATGAAAGCACAAGTTCCATAATCAAATATCCTACTCTAATACCTTTCTAGTGATAGGTGGCACGATTCCTAACTCCCCGTGGTTGAGAAGATATTGAAGTTTTCTTTGTACTAAGCCAAACAATTTGATGAGGCCGACAAAACTGGGCCAACATTTTTCTAGGGCCGACCTAAAATGAATGGAACTAAAAGGGTGGAACATTAGTATAAATATAGTATAAAAGTGGTGCATTTTATATTATTAATCCAAGAGACCAAGTCTATAGTGCGCAAAATAGAAGAAGATGTGATAGAATAAGTTAAGGGGTGCAAAAAAAGTATATGAAGTCTATAATTGAAGAAGAAGATGTGTTATATCTTGGAGAATCCATGTGTCAATCTATGGTTTCTTATGAATTAGGGTTTCTATGTGTTAACAAAGATTGGTAAAGGAATGATCTATGCTTCCTCTCTTGGAATGACCAAGGGTTGAAGATGATGTTTAAGGATTGAAGGAGCCAAGGAAGATGAAGTTTATGGATGATTATTTCTATGGTATGTTGAAGACAAAGGTAGTGACAGTGACAAATTGATACTCTTACTCATATTAGGGTGGTAGGGTGGTGAGAGGGCAGGTTGGATCATGTGATCTCATATAGTTGTAGCCTCCTTCTGGTGGGTGCTTAAGAATATAGGAAGTGGGTGCTTCCTCCTAGTTGGAGCTAGTGAATCTAGAGGGTTGTAGCCTCCTTTGATTTGGTGCTCATAAATGAGAAGTTGATGCTTCCTATAAATGTAATCTTGTAATATTGTTATATTATAAGAAAATATGTATCTCTTGTGCACTTTGTATGATTTTATGTGTCGATGAATGGTGTTGTTATTATGGTTATTATTACATTACATGCTTAAAGTTTGAAATGGTAAAATGTGCTTAATGTTGATTCACCCCCCTTCTTAATATTGGTGATATTTCCGACAATTAGGATCAGACCAAGTTACCTTCTAGATAGTTTAACCACTGGAAGGAGGATCGTGAACATATATTGATCGAACTGAAGGATTCTATTCAATTACAAATGGTACTCCAATATTTGATGGAAATAATTATGCATTATGGAGCAATAGAATGAATACATACTTTCTGGATTTAGTGGTGGATGTCTAGCTCTTTATTGTTAATGACTACAAAACTCCAAAAACTGCTCCAACTGATATGAGGAAGAGAAATTATGTAGTTGTAATTATGAATATATACACACTATCATGAATGGAGTGTCACAAACCATTTAGGCCAATGTGTTGAGTTGCAACTCAACCAAAAAAGTATGGGACAAAATTCAACATCTTTACAAAGGAGATGAGAAACTCAAGCTAGTCAAGCTCCAACGACATAGAACATAGTTTGAGAATATGAAAATGAAATAAAGTGAAAATATTACAACATATTTACTAAGAGTGGATGAAGTTGTCAAGTCCGTCAGAGGATTAGGATAAAAATTCAAAGAATCCATGGTTGTATAGAAAGTGTTGAGATCACTTCTCTTGATATGATGACAAGGTCTCTACCATAGAAGAATATAGGGATTTGACCAAATTGACAATGGATGAACTACATGGGACCCTCATAGCACATGAGATGTGGACAAATGAAGAGAATGAACAACCAACAAGAAGATAAGCATATTTTAAAGCCTCAAAGAAGACAAGGAACAAAGGACACAAGGTATAATAAATATCATATGATGAATCAGATGAAAAAGAAGAAAATTTTGTAAGAAATATCAAGACAAGAACCAGGAAATACAAAGGTAAGTTACCATTTAAAAATTTCAATTATGGAAAAATAGGAAAGTATGCTAAGAAATGTCATTTTGAAGAAAATAAAGGCTTCTATAACAAAAGGACTCTTTACTCCAAAGAGGACATTAGTTTCTCATATGAAATTGATGAAGAAGAAATGGATGCAAGGGAACTTCTCTCCATAACTCAAGAAAGCCAGAATGGTGACCATAAAATTTCTAAAATGGATGATGACGACTCTAGAGGAAAATGTATTAATGGAAAACTTAATCCCTTTTTGGGAAATTGAATACAACACAAAAAATGAAGTTGAGGAGAATATTGAAGAAAAAATAAAGCTTGATGTGGAAGAAATAATGATGTTATAAAACAAAAATAAAGAGCTAAAATGAAAACTTAAAAAATATGAAGAAAATGACCATGAGCTTGAAGACAAAGAGTTGACAATTGTTAATATGAAGGAGCAGTTAGATGAATCCAAGAATATTGAAGAACTCATGAACCACAAGTTGAAAAGGAATATAGAGGATTACGATGACTGAAAACTTAATCGGATAACGTAAGAAATGAGCTAATGTTGACAGTTGCAAAGGTAAATGATTACATAAGATTTGAAAGGAGTATTGAAAAGTTGGATGAAATTCTCAAAAAATAAAGATCATCTGCTTATAAAATGAGACTTGGTTATACAAACAAAAATCCACCCAGGGAAAATGTGTTTATTTAGTTGTTATTGATGCCAATGGTGTCTGGTCATTAATGCCAACTGTTGAGTCCTTGGTGCCCCTTTTGGAGCCCCCAAGGATTAATGTCTAGTTTGTGGCTGTCTATGTCAAAAGAGCCCTTTTGACCTTTTCCAAGACCAAGCTTGAAGCCCTTGGAGGCCTTGGAACAATGGAAAAATATTTGGTTACCCATTGACTTGGTCAAGTTCCCCTAAGGTGTATCTTGGTCCCGTTTGAGTCCATTGCCGATTTCCTTGATCATGGTTGATCTTTGGTTACTGGTCTTTGTACTGCTTGTAATGCTTGTAATTTTTTTGGTCTCTTGATTGGTTGTTGGATGGATGGTGTGTCTCATGTGTGTAATTCTCTTGGCATGTTGATGTTGGAGCCCATTGCTCACATTGGATGGTCTTGAGGTTGTTAATTTCTCGTGGGGTCCTTGAGTCCACAAGCATAGATCTTGATCCTCTTGCTGTTAGGATTATTAATCCTCCCTTGTCCAAATTTGGTCATATGTCTAAATTGGGAGTCATGTCTAAATCGGGATTCCATCCAGTCTATTTATAGTCATTAGCACCATTGGGTAAACTTGACCTAATTGGGGCACATGTTTCAGTTACCAAAGTGTGGGAACACTAATTGAGGCTCACTGCCACTTATTGCACTTGATTGCATAAGTTTAGGAGTCTCCTAGATCAATCCCTACAATTTAGGAAGCAACTGGGAGTGCCAAAACCAACCAAGGTCAGTTCACTTCAATCAATGACTAGTCAAGCCAAGTTAGGAGTCAGTTACATTCACTTCTATCCCTCTACATTCAGTTAGCGCTAGGTTTAATTGATTGCACACATGTGGGGCACATTTCTCACCTACCACAGTCAGTTAACCATTAGTCAACACTAAATGTAACACTTGGTTGTGTTTTAAAGCTCCGATGAACTCCGATTATGGTTTAGACAAGGACAGTTAACTACTAGGTCCTCCGATAGTGATTTAGACAAAGTCTTGGTTACCTACAGTCAAGTAGAGTCTAATCAATTCGACTTCCTCATGTGGATTCGAATTGCTTGTGGCTATTAAAGCCATTTTAATTTATTGTAATGATCATTTGAATTACTTTTTTGATTAATGAAAGCATTCACAGCTGCAAGCCTTTTTGCACTGTTTCATTCTTCAATTGCTGAGTAAATTGTGAGATCTTCTTTGTGAGTTGTGTATTTGTCTATAGATCTATATGCTCAAATTTACATGGTAACAGAGCCTCGGTGGACAAGACTCCTCTCCTCCTCAGATCTCCAACCAGATCATTTTGTTTGTTTGATTATGTGACAGGTTATCAACTTTTCTTACAGCATTCGCTACAAAGCAGCCTCTACTCCTCACTGCATTCGCTACAGCAGCTCAGTCTTTCTTATTACATTCAAAATGGCTCATCCAATGGAGCCTCTCACTCCCTTCAACTATCACCAGTGGAAGGATGACATGAAAGTATTGCTCCGCACCAAGCATCTCTTCAGACTCATAGATGAAACAGAGGAAGAGCCAGAATCAGATAAAGACAAAGCTAAGTACATGAACAGGCTTGATGAAGCTATTGGACTCATGCAATTCTTAGTCTTTAGAGATCTTCAATTTCACATCCAAGACTTGGACACTCCCAAGGAGGTTTGGGACAATCTTGCTTCCTTGTTTGATAAGCATGATGAGATGAGGATCCATCAGCTAGAAAATGATCTGATTACTCTCAATCCATCAAATTTCGAATCTCTAAATGAATTCTTCTCAAAGTTCAAGAACCTGATATATCAGTTGAAGCAATGCAAAGTGAAGAAGGATGAAGATCAGCTCATCCTTGCTATTCTCACAAAGCTCAATTCAGACTACTCAGTCTTTGTATCCACCTTCCAAACAGTAAGGCTCACTACTCCAAATTGGAAGATGCCCACTCTTGATGCTTTCATCCAATCTCTTATTTCTGAGAATGATAAATTGATCCAAATGGGGATCATTCGATCTCCCAAAGATCTATCTCTTGTTGCAAGAGGAGATAAGGTAGCGAATGACAAAGGGAAGCAAATAGATGAGTCTCAGCAGTCAAAAGAACCTTCAGGTTCGAAGAGAAGCAAGAAGAATGGCAAAGGCAAGGTCCTCTGCCCTTACTGTGGAAGGGGCTTCCATTCAGAAAGCTCCCGTATGAGAAGACAACTTGATGAAATGGCTCTTCTTTTGAAAAGGCACAACATTTATGTACCTGCTAGCGCAAGGAAGGAAGACTCTGAAGAAGAAGAAGAAGAATACCAAAGGAAAGGACATGCACTGAAAGCTTACTGCACATCAACACTTGCCTTCCTCATTGATTCTGGAGCTTCCAACCATATGGCTACATCCATAGAATCATTCTCTTCTTTTCAGTCCTTTGATGGTCCTAGTATTCAAATGGGCAATAACAGTAAAGTCCAAACCAAAGGGAAGGGATCTATCCAACTTGAACATGGAAGGTTCAAAGATGTGTTGTTTGTTCCCTCCTTGGCTTCAAACCTGTTATCTGTCTATCATATGACCCATACTGGATCTCCAAAGTGAGTGATATTTGGTCCTGACTCAGTGGAGATCACAGATATCTCTACTAGGAGCATCATAGCAAAGGGTATTGCGAATCATGCTTCAAGAGCATATGAGTTCTCACATTTCATGCCTCCTTCAGAACCAGTGCACTCTCAACAGCCACCTACAAGGGAAGGTAAAACCATTGCATCTACTTATTTTACAGCTTCTACTAGTATTGCAGATCCATCTATATCAGTTTATGACATTAAGATTCAGGGTGACTCAGATCTAGATTCAGTCCCTACTTCCAAACTGGAAGCTAGGAAGATGACTGGAAACTCACCTGACACTTAGAATGGAAAGACTCTTGCGCTATGCCATACTATTTTTCCTCCTTCAGAGAGATGTAATAGACTTCCTGTAAGATGCAATATGGCAAGGGCTCAGTCTTACTGCATTCAGAAGAATGGATATGATCATACACCTCTTCATTCAGCAAGAGACAAAAGTTACATTCCTCCTTCCTTCCATCATCATTTTTGGAGAAAAAGAAGAAGTCTACATGCCAGGCCCCAGAATACCTGTGCACAGCACACCATGCATGCTGCTTCACTACCTCACAGAGATGAAGATTGCAGCAACATATTTTCAAGTTTTTCAATCTTGAGACCTGATTCTACCTGCTTAGCTAGAAGGAGGGCTTTTTTCCCATGTGGTTTTTTCCCTAGCTCCTTGTATTAAGCAGTTACTTTATTTTACTTGATGTAATGGGTGACCTATGGTCTTAGTTACCAGGGCCCACAGTTTGTCCAAGTTAGCATTTAGGGGGGGTGTTAGGATTATTAATCCTCCTTTGTCCAAATTTGGTCATATGTCTAAATCGAAAGTCATGTCTAAATCGGGAGTCCATCCAGTCTATTTATAGTCATTAGCACCATTGGGTAAACTTGACCTAATTGGGGCACATGTTTCAGTTACCAAAGTGTGGGAACACTAATTGAGGCTCACTGCCACTTATTGCACTTGATTGCATAAGTTTAGGAGTCTCCTAGATCAATCCCTACAATTTAGGAAGCAACTGGGAGTGCCAAAACCAACCAAGGTCAGTTCACTTCAGTTAATGACTAGTCAAGCCAAGTTAGGAGTCAGTTACATTCAGTTCTAGCCCTCTACATTCAGTTAGCGCTAGGTTTAATTGATTGCACACATGTGGGGCGCATTTCTCACCTACCACAGCCAGTTAACCATTAGTCAACACTAAATGTAACATTTTAAAGCTCCGATGAACTCCGGTTATGGTTTAGACAAGGACAATTAACTACTGGGTCCTCCGATAGTGATTTAGACAAAGTCTTGGTTACCTACAGTCAAGTAGAGTCTAATCAATTCGAACTTCCTCATGTGGATTCGAATTGCTTGTGGCTATTAAAGCCATTTTACTTTATTGTAATTATCATCTGAATTACTTTTTTGATTAATGAAAGCATTCACAGCTGCAAGCCTTTTTGCACTGTTTCATTCTTCAATTGCTGAGTAAATTGTGAGATCTTCTTTGTGAGTTGTGTATTTGTCTATAGATCTTTATGCTCAAATTTACACTTGCATGTGGAGACTTGGGTCTTGGAAGCCACACTTATGGTGGTATGTTGGAACCCATTCTTATTGGGTCCTTGTTTTCGATGGAAGTTTGGGTCTTAGACCCACGCATATGGTAGTTTGATGGCCCTTGGACGTTATATGGTCATTGGCATGTTGTAACCTTGTCATCTTGCATATGAAACCCATAAGGTGTTGCAAACTAGTGGTGAGATCTTTGTACCCCTCTTTTGGGGTGTTGGTACTCTTATGGTGAAGAAGATATATAGTGGAACCATTGGATATGTTTTTAATTATGTGGAGACCTTGAATATGATGATGATATTCTTGAAAAAGTCATTGTTCCCACTTGATTAGTGGTGTTGGGGTCCTTGATACCCTTGATATGATTAGTATATGGTGGATCCCTCATCCTTGTTGATGTGAATTCTATGGTTGTGACTACCATTGAATCCCTCATGCCTTTGATGATGTCCATTGGATACTTTGACCTTAGAACTTATGCATAAGGTAACATGGTCTTTGGCACCTTTATGTGTGGAATCTTTGAAGTCTTGAAAAAATTGAATATTTTAATGGTATTAGACTAAGAATTTGCAAATAAAACCATCATAGGGAGATAGTCCTTGTCAAGAAATTTCCATTGATATGTGAAGCATCTTCTAACTCCTTACGGTTGAAGATATATGAATTTTTGAAGTGGGTGTACCCCACCTTTTTGGGTCAGCCAACCAAACAAAAGAGAATTTAATTATTTGTAATTTTGAATTGCATGTCGAACCAATTTGAGGTACTAACTTTCCTCTGCAACCTATATATACAGAGAGAGAGAATTTAATACCATGGCAGATGCTTTATCCAAATCCGCTATCTATCCAAATCTATAGAGAATTTAATACGATGATAGATGCTTTATCCAAATCCGCTATGAGATTCTCAGAAGGTCAAATACATTATAGTAGATATCAGGATGCATCATTGCTTGAACATTAGGAAGATATATATCTATATTTCTCTCTAAAGCCTACTGACCACTCGGCACAATGCTGTGCAACCACTTTTGTGGTATCAATATGAATGGTTTGGAACTTTTCATCATTTGGTCACATATCGATCTTATATTTACTATTTACTATAAATGTCATGATACACCATTTATGTTGCTACAGGTCTTATGTGATGTGTAGGGGGTTTGTTCTATGCTGGTTGAACAAATTATCGTTATATCAATGATTCTCTCCTATGATACATTGGGTCAAAGAATTTATTTTTCCTTATGGCTACTCATATCAACTTATCAGTATTTTTGTGTCGCCTATGGGTTAGACATATGGACAGAGATTGAACATATATGGTTTCAGATATGTATGTATTAGTCTCTTTATATGTTACGCTAGACTTATATTTTTAATATAATAAATATAATTTTTTATGTTTGTGAAAAAACAAAAGCCTTACAAACATTATTCATTTATTTAATAAAGTTTGTTGAGGTTATTGAGGATTTCTTTAGTGTGCTTTTGATGACTTTAATGCAGGTTAATAGTGTTTTTACTGTGTAACTTTGATTGAAAACTCTATGATACTATATCCATTTTATTTATATTATGATAAAAGAAAATCATCATGGATTTAATATTGATCTTTATATAATCAATTTATATATTTAATTTAAAGTTAATGTTTATATTTTAATAGGTAAATATAAAGGAAAAAGTGTGTAAAATACTTATCTATAAATATATTCAATTTCTATTGATTATCAATAGAATAAAGTGTCTTTAAAGAAAAACATGGTAAATATATTCAAATTCTACTAACTATCAATACAATAAAGTGCCTTGAACAAGGAAGGTATTATTCAAGGTTTTTTGGGAATGCTCTGCAACTTCATGCAAGGTTGGGGGGTTTGGTTACAAAGAAGTAAGGATTTACGGTGAACTAGTAGTGGAAGAGAGACTTTGTAGGTCAGTAGGGGTTGGCCTAGGATGGTTCCTACTCCTCCCCGTGGGGAGAGGGACCATGGGAGGAATGCACCCTCGGAGGAGGGATCTGTAATTACCACTCTGATCTCAGACATGGAAACCGAGAAAGGAAAAGGAATAGTGAGAGCATCTGACTCACTCATAGATGGGGAAGGTTCTAGTGGGATCAAGAAAGAGGAAACAACAAAACAGGAAACAAGAAGGACAGGACAGTGCATCTCAAAATCCAAGACAATCCTAAAGCTTCAAATTAAATCAGAAAGAGTCAGGGAAGACATTCAGTACATGAAAGACCGAGCCCTCATAGGCAAGTTTGTGGGGATATGGCCCACAGAAAATACCCAGGTTTGGTGGATAAACACCATGTGGAAACCCCAAGGACACTACGACCTTCAGCTGGGAGCAAAAGGATTCTTCACAATAATCTTCTTTAATGAAGAAGATAGAACTAGAATTTTTTAGAATGGTCCATATTTTTATAATTTGGCGGGAGTCTTCCTCAGGCCATGGAAATAGAGATTCAAATCCAATAAAGAAAACCTCACGATTTCCCCGGTATGGATAAGAATGTACTCTCTCCCAACAGAGTACTAGAAGGAAGAAATTCTGATGGATATAGGGAATACGCGGGGGAACTTCATCAAAGCCTCAGAGAAAACCCAATAACGGAAGTATATATTGTATGCCTGAATCTGTATCTACCTCAACATTTCTAGAGATCAACCAGATGGAATCGAGTTATCTTGGGAGGATAAAGAATGGTTCCACGCAATAGACTACAAATAGATCCCGTTTAGATGCAGAAGATGTCATGAGCATGGACACCTATTCCAGGACTGTCTGCAAAGTAAAAGACCAAGAGGAAAGAAAGATCAGGAAAATCAAGATGTTGATGGGTTCATCAAAACCCAAAACAAGAAACGACAAGCAAGAAAGAACTTGGGACCAGATATTAACAAAAGGGTGCAAACTCAGAATGGGTATGAGATTCTCCAAGATGATAAGGAAAGTAGTAAAGAATCCCAACAAAATGAGTAGACTATGGAAAGTAATAAAGAAACCCAACAAAATGACTAGACTAAAGATCACCAAGAGAAGGAGATGGATTTAAATATAAAAAAGCAGCAGGAGATAGCCAAATCACCTACAGATCAACACCAAAAGATGCAGCAGGAGATAGCCAAGAAAGAAATAGAGGCACCTGAGCTAGAGACAGAAGATATGGAGATAGGAGATCTGGATCTGGAAGGATTTGAAGTTGCCTGCTTTGACAATATCCCATCCCATATCCCTCCCCAGTAAGTCTCCTTGCTGGAGAAGGCGATAATCCAGGCTAAAAACATGAAGTCCCTGGGAGTAGTTGTCGAATCACTCAAAGAATCGGATGGAAAAAAGAAAATAAAAAAATAAAAGCAGGGAAGGCCAAGAAATGTTCAAAGAATCAAAGCTATAGGGGCGCAACTGGTGGCTTTGAGGCAATATCCAACCATCGATGCTTCCCTCTCTCCCTCTACTTAACAAGTTCCTAATGCAGATTACATACTGGAACATTAGAGGCTGCAGTAGCGCTTTGAAAATCCATCTTCTCACAAGAAGGATTGAAAAAGAAAAATCTGGAATCATCTTTCTGCAAGAAATGAAGTGCTCGGAAGAAGAGATAATAAGCATAGCCCATAAAATATGGAAGGGATGTGAATCAGTAGCGATCAATGCCAGAGGGGCAGCTGGAGGGATGGGCATATTATGGAATCCTCGGGAGGTTAACCTCTCAGGATTTGTAGCAAATCCCTTTTCCCTTTCAGCAGACTTCCACATCTCAGGCACCAGAATAAAAGGGTTTTTGACCAATGTATATGGGCCTTCGAGGGCAGAGTAGAAAGTGTCCTTTCTGGACTCGCTTTCTGTTATCAAGGAGATTTCCGATGACAAACCATGGATCCTGGGTGGAGATTTCAACTTGATCAGGAACCTTGAAGAGAAAAAAGGTGGTATACGGAACCTAAAACCTGCAAGCACTCACTTCAACGAATTAATTGATAACCTTGATTTAATAGATGTAAGAACTTTTAACGAAATTTTCACGTGGAACAATAAACAAGCTGGAGACAGAGGGATAGCTTGTTGGCTTGATCACTTTTTAATTTCTGAATCCATCATGATGGCAGGAGGGGAGTTAAGAGTAGTGGTACTTCCAGCTACAGGCTCGGATCACTGGCCAATCAGCCTTGAATGGGAAAATGTGGGGGTAAACGGACGCACACCCTTCATATTTGAAATTTTCTGGCTCCTTTAGACGGATTTCCATGAGAAACTCCTGGAATGGTTGGAAGACTCCCCACCCATCAGGGGCACTCGAATGTACCAATTCCAACAAAAACTCAAACTCTTAAAAGATAACATTAAAAAATGGAATAAGGAGTCCTTTGGAAACATATTCCAAGAAAAACAAGCTCTAGAATGTAAAATGCAACTAGTGAACCAGGCTCAGGGGATGAGCACGGGGTTCTCAGAGGAGTTATAGATCCAAGAAAACAATATGCTATAGGAATTTGGCCAACGAGAACAATAGGAGGAAGTCTATTGGAACCAGAAATATAGAGTCAAATGGCTCCAAGAGGGAGAATGCAATACCATCTTCTTTCACAAAGCGGCCATTCAACACCGCTAAGGGAATTGATTGGACAGATTGAAAATGGAGGATGGAAATATAGTCAGAACCCAAGAAGAGCTATAAAACACATTGAACTCTTATTTTTCTAAATTGATGAAGGAGCCGGAAGGAGACATAGAAGAATCCTAGAGGGAGGTTTTTAGACATATTCCTAAGATTATCACGGATGAGCACAACCACATGCTGGGAAAACCCATTAAGATGGCGGAAGTTGAGGCTTCTATCAAGCAAATGGAAAAGGATAAAGCACCGGGCCCGGACGGGTTCTTTCCATGCTTGTTGGGACTGGTTAAAGGAGGAAATATGGGCCTTGGTGGAAGATTCAAGGAGGACCGGGAAAATTCTAAGAGCTCTTAACTCAACTTTCTTAACGCTCATCCCCAAAGAAAATGGAACAGAGGACCCAGGGAAACTAAGACCGATTTATATTTGTAATCTCATCTATAAAATAATCTCTAAGGTCATGGCTAGCCATCTGTGCCCACTACTTCCCCTTATCATCTCCCTAGAACAGGCTGGGTTTGTGGAAGAAAGGTGGATCCTGGACAACATTATCTTGGTCCACGAAACGATGCACTCGCTCAAAACCTTGAAGACTCTAGGTATGCTTCTAAAACTAGATCTATCAAAAGCTTATGATAAACTGAATTGGAAGTTTTTGGCAGGAATTCTTAGAGCTCTTGGTTTTTCAGAGGATTGGACCAACTGGGTCATGAACATGGTTTCATCAGCCTTCTTCTTGATCTTGGTCAATGGATCCCCTTCGACCCCTTTTAATGCTTCCAGAGGAATAAGGCAGGGGGACCCCCTCTCTCCCTTCCTTTTCATTATCACGGTCGAAGGACTAGGAATATTGCTTAAAAGAAGAAGATTTGAGAACAATATCTGAGGTTTATCCCTCACTGCAGGGATGGAACCCCAAACACACCAACATTTTGTGGATGATAATATGCTCATGGGCCCTTCCTTGGTCTAGGAGGCCCGAGGCATTAAAGACAGTTTGAACACCTTCCTGGATTCTAGTGGCTTATATATCAACAAGGAAAAGTCTCAGACCTACTTCTTCAACACCCCGAAAATTACCAAAAGGAACATTCTCAGAATCCTGGAGTTTTCGGAAGGTAAACTCCCATCGAAATATTTGGAAGCACCGCTAGCTGAGTAAACTATTAGAAAAATATCATGGAAGGAACTGCTGGATAAAATCAAATAGAAGCTCAGCCTATGGACCTTTAGAGCTCTTAATTTTTCGAGTAGACTCATCCTAGTGAAATCAGTTCTCCAGGCAATGCCTATATATCTATTCTCGGTGCTAGCTACCCCGAAATTTGTTATCAAACAAATCATAAACATTCAATGGAATTTCCTATGGGGGCGATTAGAAGGACATAGGAAATGGCCATTGGTGGACTAGCAAACCATATGTACTCCTAAGGCAGTGGGGGGCCTTGGGCTTCGAGATCCTCTAGATAGTAACAAGGTGATGAGTGCCAAAATTTGGTAGAGATGGATCAACTATGAAGAGGAACCTTGGGCCAAACTTTGGCACCTGAAATATGCCCCTCTCTGGCCTAAGCAATCTCTGGTTCATTATGGAGAAAACACCCTAGGTTCTAGCATATGGAAAGCGACATAGGAAAATAGGGGGTTGGTCTAGACTCGCACAGTCTCTGGGAAGTTCAGGATGGCAAGACTACGAGATTTGCTAGCGATGCATGGAACCAAGAACCGGTCCTAGCTAGCAGAGAGGAATCCCCTATTCTCAATTCCTTTTTTCAGAACCATCCTCTGAGCACGGTGGTAGAATTTTGGGATCCTAGAGACAATGATTGGATCTTTAGGTCTTGGAAAGACAAGAATTGGTGGCAATCTCAAGCCCCAGGGGAAAATGTGGATGATTTCATTAAAGAGCTCAATGCCAGAAAAATCACCAGGAACTATAGTCCGGACAAACTCAGATGGGGGTACTCCAACACAGGAAATTTCAATCCCAAAGAGGCCCTAGCCCTTGTGATAGAGTCTCATAATTTGGAACCAGAAGCCAAATGGGGGAAATTTTAGGGAGGAGGCTGGTGTCCAAAGGTGGCGGCTTTTTGTTGGCTCATGCTTAAGCGGTGCATTCTAACCTGGGATAACATCGAGACTAGGGGAATCAATGGACCCTCAAGATGTTGCATGCGTGAAGAAAATAATGAATCCATCAACCATCTTCTAGATGAATGTCCGGTGGTAGATGCCATATGGGAAAAAGGAGCGGCCATTTTAAAAAAAATCACCAACACAGAGGAAGACCGGACGTAACCATAGCGGAATGGCCCATGAAGGCATTCAAAACCAAAATTGTAAATAGACTGTGGGAGCTTCTCCCAGGATTTACGGTGTGGGAACTATGGAAAACCCGTAACAGTCGAATCTTTGAAAATAAAACCAAGAAAATAGGGGAAATTTGGACCCTCATCGAATCCCACCTCAAAGAAACAATCACTCTAATTCAATGGACACATGAAGACTTCACAACATAAGTGAATGAAATAAATATTCTTTATGAAATGGGGATTTTTGAATTACCTGTTAACAATGCGCGGTCCAAGACGGTGCCAAAATCTATAAATAGTGCGAAAACGTGGATGTGGCTGCCGACAGGATCCTTTAAACTCAATTTTGACGGAGCGACCAAAGATAACATTGGTTTAGCAGGCTTTAGAGGAGCCTTAAGGAACTCAGACAAAATTATTCTTAGCATGCTCTAGGGATCAATTGGTAATAACACTAATAACATGGTGGAGCTGGAGGGATTAATTAATGGTATTTCCTGGGCCTTGCAATCAGGGAAAACCCCGTTGGTGGTGGAAGGAGACTCACAAGCAATTATCAACATTGCTTGACGGCTCCAAAACGGTGCCACCACATCCTAGGTTTCAAAGAACTGGAGATGGGAAGGGCGCCTATAAGAACTCAAGCGGATTCTAGCAGGACCTTCAACCATCCTATTCTCTCATGTAAGAAGATCTAGAAACAAGTTGGCATATGCATTGGCAAATGAAGGAGTGGAGAGTCGTAGCTCTTTCCATGCAGAAGAGCTCAACGATAATAGAAACAGGTCGATATGGGAGTGATGCAAAAATTTGGCTTAGGAGGATATGGAGGGTATGACCGAATCAATCAATCGTCAGACACATCTCAACCCATGGAAGTTGGTGGACAATTGTCGATCCAACCCTCTGTGAAATAGGCCATCTGTCATGTCCAGTCCAAACAATGGGCCCTTCATCATGTCGGTGGTAGGCTTGGAAACATGTGAGATGTCCCAATCACTAGATGGGGCCGATGAAACACAAGCCTAGACACGTGGTAGCGGTACGGAGCATGTGGCCATCGAAGAAGAAGCGCTTGCTAGAAAGAATGGTCTTGAAGAGAAGAAGGCATATATTAATTAGAAGGAATAATATGATGGTTGATCCATGCGGAGAGAATAAGAGGATATGGCCCTACTGGCTTGCTGGTATGAGTCCCACGTTGGTTAATGCAAGGATGGGGAATTCCATAGATTTCCGTATCAAAGGGAAATCAATGAATGAGGAGGAGGCAGTTCTTCCATCGAGGATGAAAGATATGGCGGAGCACGATGGGTGGCAGATAATGAAGGAGGTCAGGGTGAAAAGCATGAGCTTGCTCAATGATCCAGTCCGAGGAAGGAAAGGAATTTTCCCTATAAATACACCCTAGTGGGATCGCAAGGACACATTCATGATTTTGTTGCTGCTTCATCCAGCTCAAAGTAGTATTCTGTATTGTGATATCATATCCTGACACTGGAGAGCCCGAAGCCGCCAGAGGGGAAGTGGCAGAGGTGAAGGAACTAGCAGGGCGATGCCCAAATCAACGGTTGATCTCCCCACCATTGAGGAAGAGACAAACCCTCTCTCTTTCAACTAGGGCAATCAATATATGGTTGAGACTGCAGTGGCTGTCGAAGCCTACATTGCCATGAAGGAACTGGATCTGCTTAGGGAGTGTGAGACTCTTCAGGGCCGCCCTTTGGTGCTAAATCCTTTCTGGACCGTTCGAATCCTGTTGGCCCTAGATACCCAGGCCAAGGTGCAGATAGCTCATGGCATCAGGGAGGCCCTGTCCCTCATCAGGAGGGGGCAACAAGAAAGTGTGGCAGGCTTCTGTGATATTGAGGTTAGGCTAAGTGTTATGAGGATGCCAAATGGACTTTAGTTAGTTGTGAAGGAAGTTTCTTGGGTCTACACATGGTTGGATGTCCTTATGTGTTTATCCATATTTAGCTCATTTTATACTTCTATTTAGTAAGTTTTATGAATTTTATGAAGGTATCACAAACAAAACTATCTCAAATACCAATTTGATTTCTAACTTAACTATAAACTTAAAAATATATTATTATTATATTACTCTTAAAAATATATTTTTTTTATTTTTTTAAATTATAAACTCAATATTATTCTTAAAAGCATCTAAATATACCATAATGATTTAACTATTAAAATTATGCTTATTTCAATGTATCAAATTATGCTTAACTTCCAAGTAAGATGGTTTTTTTAAAGTCTCCACAAGAGAGAAGCTTTGCACGATCGCTGGAAACAATTACATAATTTACCATCTAAACAACTAGAACCAACTATAATACAATGTTACAATTACACAATTGCACTTGAAACCAGCTTGTTTGAGTTTTTTTTTTAATTATTATATAATATATTAAACTAACTATATAAATGCCTAGTGCATGTTGCGTAGCATAACTTCATCTATCAAAGACAAATATTAAATGTAAAAATGGACACGATGTGAACATATAGTTAGTTATAGTCTTTCAGCACAAGTTTCATACAAAAAAACGACATGTAAAAAATAATTTCCTATTGATATATAATTTTGATCTTTCTGCAACTACCCACACTGACAATGACCATTTTTCACAAGCTAAACCATTGTATTGATATTTAAACCTCTCAATAAAAATGTTAGCCTTGTTATGATGGGTCTTTAATGAACCACAACCTCATCTGGGAAAGAAACTGGATATTCCTGTTAATGTCCAACTAACCTAACTTTATGATGCTTGCATTTTTACAAGGAATTTATCATATTTAGATCTTTATATCAATTGTTAATAATAATTTGGTTTCTATCTTTATGTCAATTGTCAATAACAAAGGTTATCTTTATCTTTATATCAATTGTCAATAACAATTTGTTGATACCAACTTCTTGCAAATTTCAATCTCTCTCAATTGTCTATAACAATTTGTTAATACCAACTTCTTATTAAATGGCAGGGAATAAACAGTTATAATGCTTTTAATCTTGTTTATAAATATATATAGTATTAATTAAACAATGGTTTAGGTTTGCTGAAAATAAAACGACACCCAAAAGTCATCTCCTTACAGTTTAATTGTATATCATTAATATAATATTGATTTTATATTATTTAATTTAAAATTAATGTTTATATTTTAAAAATAGTATAAAGAAAAAAATGAGTAAAATATTTATCTAATACATAAATATATTCAAATAAGTGTGAAGACTTTAAAAGGTTAGAAATTACTTAAATATTAATTTTTTTTGGGTCAAAATTTAATAATATTTAATTATAATATTTTTATATAATGTTAAAAAGAAAAACGTTATTTAGTTTGATGCTTAAATCATCATAACTACGATGATATAAACCATTAGAGAATATTGAAATAAATGTTTTGAAATTAAACTTAAAGGCATTCTTATCTTTTAAGATTTAATTATAATTATAAAATATTTTTAAAATCATATCTAAACCATACATTGTATAAAAGTAAAAAATATACTTACATACCATCAAGATTTAAACCTATTTTTGAAAATTAATATATATTAAAAAAAACATATTTAAGCGAGAGTCAAGACAAGATAAGTACTTGGTTAATTAACTAGCAGCTTAGAGAGAATCAAAATCAGGTGGATTGAGGAAATCCCCTAAACCACAATTACTGGTTGACATGTGACAATCCAAACCAAAACTGGTTGACTCAGTGTCGGAATCGACAAAGGTGGAAGGCATTATGGGTTTCGATAACATTGCGCAATGACCAGAACTAGTTGACTCAATGTTGGAATCGACAAAGGTGGATGGCATTATGGGTTCCGGTAACATTGCGGAATGACTAGAAAGCATCATCATCACTTCATACATTTATGGACGATGCGATGAGTCATATTGCATACATAAAAGGGTGACATGAATGCATCTCGAAGCTTCCTGCATATCACATGTTTCAATTATTGATGGATAAATCATCTTCTCAATATTTTGTTGTTTGTATGATCTTCATGCCTGCATAATCAGAACCGATCGTATTATGATCAAATATGTACATTGTGGAGAGATGTATAAGATGGACTTAATTTAGTGTAATGGTAAATTAGTACTGAAATTTATTGTGCAACGACCCTTGAATCTCCCTTAAATGGTTTGTAGATGAACTAAATAAACAAGATGGTCTAGATATTATTGGAAATACATCAGAGTTAGCAAAAACCAAGATGGCTAAACTTGAGTTACCGCTTAGTTATAAAATTTTCATTTTGACTTTCTTTTTCTTTTTACTTGTTGGGTAAAACATGTCTAACTCTGACTAGACAAGTCTACCAAAATATTTCGACAAGTTTTTTGTAAACACTAAATTTGGTCTGATTTTTCGACCCGACTCTTTTTACCTCAACAAGTTCTTACTTGTCGGCTTTACCGACCAACTTGACTTCGATAGGTTTTACTTCGACCGAAATTAACCGATGGGTATTACTTCGACCGAACTTAACCAACAGGTTTTACTTCGACCGAACTTAACCGACATGTTTACTTCGACCGGTTTACTAACTTACTCAACAGGTTTACTTCAACTTAACCACTTTTAGTCGAATTTCATAAAGGAAGATTTTTAGTCTAAAGACTTATGAAATCAATAATATTTTTCACCGACCAGTAACATGAAGTAAAATTCGACAGAATTACAAAATCATATAACCAAACATTAAGAAAGGCTTGTGTCGACCACTCAGTCGTAAAACCTAAAACTTTTACTGGGTGAAAAGTTTATGGATTCTTTGATCTTTCACTCAAACCATAAATGTAAACAACATTTACTCAAGTGATTCTAGAGAGAATGCATGGATTAATAAATATGTATTCAACCATAAACTATTTGATTTATATAACTTGTCGAGACATAACAAAGAACTATATTCCGTAAATGCAAACTTTAAATTTATAGAGATATTTAACCTTTTACAGAGCTTCGACTCTCGATGTCTTTAAACACACAGAAGCTTGAGCTCGACACAATTCTCTCTTCAATCTTTGCTACCCTCTGAGCTCTCTCTTGCTCTCTTTGTTGTGTCTATTGTGTCTAACTTAATTTACAATCTTCTTCTTCTATTTTTAGGAAAACTTAATTTTGCTTCTCCATGAATCTACTGACATACCATTAAAGATTGTAATAACTATCTACCCAACAACTTAGCTTCATAAATTTAATTCGACTGGTTTACATTGCAGAATCATGGACTCTTCAATATTGTCAGGATGTCTGACAGAGAATAAACTGGTACAGAATCTGGTAGAGCGACTGTGCTCTGATAGAGATCTATGACTAATTAATATTTCCAACACCCCCCATTAATTATGAGCAGATGGGGATCTTAAAGAAAAATTTTAACAAAATGTTTCAGAGCTTAGACTTGCTCTGTGCATGTCAAAGTTTACTGTGCAGAACTTGTCATTCCAAGATAACTATGTAGATAATGAAATGTATCCCTTGCCAATGGTTTTGTAAAGATGTTTGCAAGTTGATCTTGAGACCTGCAAAATTCTAAACAAATTTCTTTTTTGTTCACCAATTCTCTTATGAAATGAAACCTTGTGTCGATGTGCTTGGTGCTCTTATGGAACACATGGTTCTTTATACGGATGAATTGTTGTCGCAGAAAATGGCGGTTGGTTCTTGTTTGTTCTACGACATGTCTTTCAAAATTCTCCCCATCCAAACAACTTGACATGCAGCGCTTGTAGCTGCAACATACTATGCTTCTACTGAAAAAATAGTTACTATGGGTTGTTTCTTTGAAGCCCATGAAACAACACCTATACCAAAATGAAATGTGTACCTAAATGTGCTCTTCCTATCACCTATGTTGCCTCCATTGTCATTGTCAGTGTATCCAATGAGTTTAAATTTTTTTGAGGTTAAATGCATAATGCCAAGGTATTTTTGTGACACTTACATACCTCATAATTCTTTTATTTGCTTGCCAATGAGAGTATTTTGGTGACTCCATGAATATTTAGAATAGACTTACTCCATACATGATGTCTGGTCTTATCGTTGTTAAATACATAAGGCTGTTAACCATCCTTTTGAACAATGTAGGAGCTATAGTTGATCCATCATCATCCTTGCTCAATTTTAAACCTATTATTACTAGTGTTGGGGCTTTCTTGCAATTAGACATGTTAAATATTTTAAAAAATTCACTTGCATATTTATACTGTGATATAAATATGTCACTTTCAGACTGCTGGACTTCAATGCCCAGAAAAAATTTCATAAGCCCCAAATCAGTCATTTCAAATTCACTTTCGATGACTGCTTTAAAATATTCTATGCCAAAGTCACCAGTAAATATTAAATCATCTACATACATGCAGACAATTAACATATTACCTTGCTCATTAACTTTGGTGTACAAATCCAGTTCACTTTCACTTTTGTGAAATCCATTTTCGGTGAGATAGGAATCAATCTAATTGTAGCAAGATCTAGGAGCTTGTTTCAAACCATAGAGTGCATTTTTCAGCCTGTACACTTTATGCTCTTGACCTGGAACTTCATATCCTTGTGGTTGTTCCACATATACTTCCTCTTCTAGATAGCCATTCAAAAATGTCGACTTAACATCCATTTGATAAACAGGCCATTTGTTTTGTGCAACAATGGCCATGACTGTTCTGACTATGTCCATGCATGTGACATGTGCAAAAGGTTCATTGAAATTTGTGCCAAGCTACTGTGTGAACCCTCTTGCTACCATTCTTGCTTTGTGCTTCTGCACATTCCCATCGACATCTTCCTTGGTCTTGTAAATCCATTTGATGTTGATTACATGTTTATCTTTGGTACATCTACCAACTCCCATGTTTGATTCTTCTCAGTGCATTATATTTCTTCATCCATGGATTGTGCCCATACTTCTTCTTCGACAACTTCCTCAAATGTTAGTGGACCATATATAGGAGAAATTAATGCAAAGAGAGAGAATGAATTTGGTGTACCAGCTTCATATATTTCATGCAGACTTCTTTCCTTCACTGGTTTTTTCAATGTCGACCTCGATGAAATGCTTGATGGAGTCTGTTGTCCTCTTGGTGTGTTTGTCGGTGTAGCTCGAGTTGCAACTTGTGTTGATGTTCCTTATGCTAAAGCATGTCACAGTGACATGGGAGTCGATGGTGCTGCAACCAGTTGAGTTATATGTGGTGTTTGAACCATTTCCTCTGCCATGTTATCATTGTCAACATTCGACACAATATTGACATTTATGTCGACAGTTCCATCCCATGATTCATTCTCGAAAAAATTGAACTTCTCAATTGATTATCACTTTCCTTGTGACAGGATCACTTGTATTCTTTTGTGTTTTTAGAATATCCAACAAAATTACATTTTCATCCCTTGTTGTCTAGCTTCTTTCTCATCTCATCTGGAACATGAGAATATGCAACACAACCAAAAAAATTTAAATGAGTAACACTATGACTCATCCCTGTCCATTCTTCTTGAGTAACTTTTTTCTTCACACTCTTTGTCGGACAATGGGTCATGATATATATAGCAGTTGTGACTGCTTCAACCCAATATTCATTTGACAAATGCTTTGTTGCCATCATGCTGTGCACCATCTCCATAATGGTTCTGTTCTTTCTTTTGAAAACACCATTCTGCTGAGGTGTATTCCGTGCAGTGAATTGCTTTTGTATGTCATGGGTCTTGAAAAAATTTAGAATTCATTTGAAACATACTCACCTCCTCTGTCTGTCCTTAATATTTTGATGCGGTGGATCCACTTTGGTTCCCCACGAGTGCCTTGAACTGCTGAAAATAACTAAATGCGTCATATTTATGTTTAAGAAAATATACGCATATTTTTTTTGAGTAGTCATCAATAAAAGTAAGAAAATAATTGCAACCACCAATGGATGATGTTTGCATTGGATCACAAATATTAGAGTGCACAATTTCAAGTGGTGTGCGTGCTCTATATGAATTTTCGACTGACAAAGTCTCTCTATATTGCTTTCCAAAAAAGCAACCTTCACAAACTCTCTCTGGTCTATCGATCAATGGAAATCCTTTCACCATATTCTTTGTGTGTAGTAGGTTCATCCCACCAAAATTTAGATGTCCAAATATGAAATGCCACATCCAGGACTCATCCTGAACTTCTGTTTGAAATGCAACTTGAAAATCAGCGCTGTCATTTTCTTTCTTGTCGAAGTGCTCGACTGCTTCTTTACTTTCTTCCTTGAATGCATCCCTTGTATTTGTCTTTCATTTTCTCTAGAATTATCCTCAATGGAAACGAATGATTTCTTGTCATTGACACTTTTGTTATCAGCTGGTTGCTTGGATGCTTATATTTAATCACACAGTGATAATCTTCTATGTAGACTATGTAGCCTTTTTGTATCAGTTGTCCAATGCTCAACAAATTATGTTTTAGACCTTTGACATGATAGACCTCAAGGATAAACTTACTCTCCCCCTGTTTGGTTAGAATACAAACAATACCTTTTCCCAAAACAATGACTTAGACATTGTTTCCAAGCGTAACATCATTTTGAACTAAATTATCTAGGCTGGAAAACAAATTTAAATTACCAGTCATATGATTGTTGCATCCTGAATCTAAGTACCATGTCATGTCGACTTTCTTGGACAACATTGCATTCAATTGGAGATGCATATGCTATTAACATTGCAGTTGATGGAGTTCTGGTGTTGGTCAATAAAGTCGATAGTTTTGGGGTTTGCCTTCCTTGGTCATATTATTTCTTCCTGCATTCATATGCATAATAACCAAATTTCTTACAATAATGACATTGAATTTTTTATTTATCAAACCTTTGACCACTTGGTTGACTTGGATTTTGATTCTCTCCTCTACCGGTGACATTTGCAGGACTTTTGTCATATCCTCCTCTGGAAGAAATTATTCCTCTGTCTCTGGAGTTGTTTCTCCCCTGCCTCTACCACAACTTATGGATGACTGTGTTGCTAATGCACCTTCCAATAATGTATTTGTTCTGCTAATTCTATGTTCATGATTGATGAGTGAATCTTGCAACTCATCAATGGTAAACACCAACATATATTTTTTTTATTCCAAGGTTACAACCAAGGATTCAAATCTTGGGGGAAGACTTTTGAGAAATTTTTCAACTATCCTCTGGTATGCTATGGTTTCTCCATGAGATTTTAGTTGATTTATCATACCAAAAACTCTAGTATAAAATGAGTCTATTGAATCTGATTCTTTCATGGACATAGATTCAAAATTTCTTCTAAGAATATGAAACTTGGAAGTCTTTACATTGTCAAAACCTTGATAGGAAGTTTCCAATGTTTCCCATTCCTTCTTAACATTAATTGTTGTTGCTACTCTTGGGAGTATGCTTTCATGCATGGCTTGATGTACGTAGAACAAAGCTTTTCCATCTTTCTTCCTCTGTTCCCTCAAGGCATCTTTCTCAGCTTGCATGAGATTGTTATATGCCATCTGATTTGCTGGTTCTGCATAACCATGTTGGACAATTTCCCAGACATCTTGACCTCTGAACAAAACCTTCATTGTTAGAGACCAATATTCATAATTCTTTCCTCTAAAGATTGGATTTTGCAAACTTGACATGTTTGAACCAAAAGTGGAAGCCAATTTTAATTTTTTTATTTTTCCTTAGAGAAATTACTTTTTCCCTTTTTTAAACAAGGTTTCTTTCCTAAACCTGCTTTGATACCAGTTAGCAAAAACCGAGACGACTAAACTTGAGTTACTGATCAGCTATAAAAAAATTCACTTCAACTTCCTTTTTCTTTTTACTTGTCGAGTAAAACTTGTCTAACTCCCACTAGACAAGTCTACCAAAAATATTTTGACAAGGTTTTTTAAAGACTAAATTTGGTTGGACTTTTCGACCTGACTCTCAGTTTTACCGACCAACTTGACTTCGACAGGTTTTATTTCAACCGAGCTTAACTGAGAGGTTTTACTTCGACCAAACTTAATCGACGGGTTTTATTTCGACCAAACTTAACCGACAGGTTTACTTCGATCGGTTTACTAACTTACTCGAGAGGTTTACTTTGACCGTTTTACTTCAACTTAACCACTTTTAGTCGAATTTCATAAAGGAACTTTGATAGCCTAAAGACTTATGAAGTACAACTCGACACAAAAAAAAATTGATAGCATTAAAAAATCATATAGCCAAACATTAACAATACTTGTGTCGACCACTCTCTCGTGAAACCTGGAACTTTTACTCGGGGAAACGTTTATCGATTATTTGATCTTTCACTCAAACCGTAAATGTAAGCAACATTTACTCGAGTAATTCTGGAGAGAATGTGCGGCTTAATAAACATGTATTCAACCATAAACTATTTGAATTATATAACTTGTCAGGACATAACAAAGAACTATATGCAGTAAATGCAAACTTGAAATTTACAAAGATATTTATCCTTTTACAGAGCTTCAAATCTCGACATCTTCAAACACACAGAATCTTGAGCTTGACACAATTCTCTATTCACTCTCTGCTAACCTATGAGCTCTCTCTCTGTTGTGTTTATTGTGTCTAAGGTAATTTACAATCTTCTTCTTCTATTTATAGGAAAACTGAAATTTGCTTCACTGTGAATCTAGTGACTTACCATTAAAGACTGTTATAACTATCTACCCAATAACTTAGCTTCAGAAATTTAATTCGACTGAATATTCAATCTTGTCAGACTTTCTGATAGAGACTGAACTGATACAGACTATCTGGCAGAGTCAGCTGAGCTACCATACGGATCTGCGAGTAATTAATATTTCCAAAAAAAACATACAAATCTCACCCATTCTAAAACCGTCTTCCTTTCCGGTGACGAATAAAAATCAATACTCTTTCTTCCTGTGACAAATTCCAGGAGGAGAATTCCAAATCTATAGACGTAAGCTTTTACATATAAATGCTCACCCATGAAACAATCTAGTGCCATATACCCGCTGCATATACATTAGAGCAAAAGAAACTGTACTGGAAGCTTAAATGATAATATAAACCACAATACAAAGATGTACTTACGTAATTAAAATTGCAATACTTTCAATACTCTTGAAATCAAATCTGCATAGAGTAAAAAGTATGCAACCCTAATTGTTAAAAGTTATTGACAGAGGTGATTGTATTGAATCTTACATAGTTCCAACACTTTTGTTATGATGTCAGTTTCATCTTCAGTAAGAACTTCTGCTAAGCAGAAATCTTTTATCTTGGAATTCAGTTTCTGGTCCAACAAAAGGTTGCTTTCTTTAATATACCGATGGATAATTCGTAGTTGAGATTCTTCGTGAAGATAAAGAATCTCGTGAACTATTCGCACTATGATCTTGTAATGTTTCTCCCAGTCGAGTTGTACCCGTTTGTCAGGATCTGTCTCCAACCATGCACAATAAACTTATTAATTAGTATTATTGAAGCCAATTGTTGAAACAACGTTATTTTTAGCTTCATTAAGAATAAATGGAAGTTGCTCATTGAGTAAGATTTCATCAAGGTTCCCATTCGATAAATACTCATAGACAAGCAACATTTCTGATCCCTCTCAGCAATAGCTAAGTATATTTATAACATTTGGATGTTGAATTTCGACCAAAAAATTAATTTCATTCATAAATTCTTCCTTTCATCCCATATGCTTTACAACTATTTCTCATCAAGGCTTGAGTAGTTCCCTAAGAGATGCAAACAAATGATCACCATAAATATTTTGTAAACTAAAATTAAACCTAATTTCCTTTCTACTATATCTTTGTTTCAATCTAGCAACCTGCAACAGTAAATGTTATTGTGATATCAGAAGTCTGCCTAGCACTATATTTTAAACGCTAGAGAAAGCTTTCTTGGCTTATGTTACCTTGTATACCAATCTAGGTGTGCCTCTTCCAATTTTGTCATTATCTTGAAAATTTTATGTAGCATCTTGCAATGTTTCCATCTTAAAATCTCTTTTTGTTGATCTTGACTGATTAGTACACCTTCCTCGACTTGCCTATGAACTATACAATAAAGAAAACCACAGCTAAATCAGAAAATATAGAAATTTTTGTATTATAACTGTGATGATTCAACATATCATACTTTCACATGCAGATAAGTGAAATCCATTGAGCAAGATCCATTCAACAGTGCCGCCAACAGGGGCGGAGCGATCCATCAATATAAATACCATAATAACACATTTATCAATCACATTTAATTTGATCCCACAAAGGTTAATACATAGTGCTTTGCATCGAGTATAGACAATATAGCACACACCAATCTAAACCTCTAGACTCTATCATGTGCATCTCCAGATTTGGACTTAAGTGCATATGATCAAATTCGCAGTTTAGATAGGTATGTGCTAGTCAAGAAGCAATTTAAAGAACTAGGAGATTAAGCAATTTAAACAACCAGTCCAACAAATGTCTTGATATTGCTAAAATATGGTGTTATATTGGTTAGATCAAAACCTGTAGGTGTTAATCTCTGCTACAATAGCCAGAGTTAGGATCCTGGGAGGCTCAAGAAACTCATGGGGAACGTTGACCATATCCCCCAGCAGGAGCCTGGTGACTTACGAATCCTTGACCTGTTGCTCTCATACCAATTGTTGATCTTACAATTGAAATTAGACCAAAACCTGCAGGTGTTAATCTTAGCCACAATTTCCAGAATTAGGATCTCGGGAGGTAGTTAGTCCATGTCACGAAACTAACTGAAAGCACTGAAACCCAATGTCCAAACACCTTCAATCTTCTACCGGCTTCAAGTTGCATGCATACTAATACCAGCAGAAGCAAACCCCAACGAAACCTAAAATTATGGGCATTTTGTTTGAAGATACCTAATTTAACTATGCAGCTTTGCCTAAAACCCTAAGCTCCTTGCCTTCCAACATAAATTGATAAAATGGAATTAACTCTGTCAGACAGACATGTTGTGTAGTTACTAGTACATATATATCTCGAGCATTCCGTAAATCTTCCGAAACAAGGAATCTCTAGTTATTCCAAAAGCATATCCATACCCAGAATATGTTTAAGCTGACAAATTGTTGAATAGCTTCTCAAGAGCCGAATCAAAGATCTTGGATTTTTTATGAATTCTCATTAAGAGGCAGAATTAAGGAACTACAAATTTCATCTACAACATCTTTGAAACGACATCTTTGAAACGTGAAGGTGAATGAGAGTGGTAGAAGGAATGCGAGCAGAATAGCTATTGAGATTGTTGTTCATTGAGGCCTGTCAACTTATAGATAAACAACTTTCTATTCGTGAGATCGTGAGGAGATCCTTGTAGCCAGATGTAACCAAAATTAAGCTATAGGAAAGAAAGACAGACATCCTTTATAGACAAAAATGCTTTCAATTGCAATATCTACATCATCTAAAACCACTAAAACATGTGATAAGTGGAGAGATAGGTTTGGGCATCTCTTTGCTCATCTCTTTGAGTTAAGCCCTTAATAATTTTGACCGGAATTTAAAGACCACCTAGATCCATTCTTTTAACATCAAATAAGAAGCATTATCTCTAACATAACATCATATAAGAGGAAGTACTTACCAAAATTGGAACTTATCTGATTGAACAGACTTTTAGCTAGCGTTGTCAGTTTGGCTAGTTTTTTTTATAGGATCGGTTGAATATATAGCCACATTCAAGCCTATTTTTTTTTCTCTTTCTAAGCACGCATTTCACGACATTACGGCCTCGTCACTGTAAATTCACAATACAACATACAACAAATGAAACATTACGTGCATATCGTTCCAGTTATATTAATAATATGGACAGGGAAAGTTGAAGAGTTCCAACCCATTGTAGGCATCGAGGTCCAAACCAATTGTGTACGAGATGCCAGAAAGGGATTTTCTCCATTTTTGAACTGTTTTCCTGTTTCGTATCTGCCATTCCGTTCATGATTACTCAGGTCTTGAATATATCGTCCCCTCCATCGAAGCTCGGAAGGCTTCACGTTAAAAAATACCGGAATTATAGTATCGCCAGACTTGTTCAATATAAAAAGCAGCTCGTCCAAACAATATCTTGAGCCCACATATCGAGGTGATAAAATGACTATATGGACATAGGCGATTCTGATGACGTGTTCTATTTGAGGTGATAACAACTCTCCCACCTGCAACTCTTCCCTGTCTAAGAAAGGTTGCAATCCATGTGAAAGAAGACGATAATAAATTTGGCCAGCAAATGTATCGGGACCGATTCGATCGAGGCCATGAACACATCGTATTGTGGGTTTAGTAGAGGTGGAGGCCGATTCGATCGAGGAAGAAGTGGTAGATGTTTGCAGGTATGTCATTGAACACAAGTTAAAATAAATAAGAAATGCAGCATAGAGTATTTTGCTCCTCCCTATCTGAATTCTTATGGCGTTCAATCGAGTCTCCAAAATGAGGGACGACACATGATGCCATTGGTACAACATGGAACCCAAGAGGAATGCACTGTAAGGTAAATATTCCATCTTCCACCAGTCACTTTTTTTTTTTCATTATCTACTTTTTATCTTCCTCAAAAAATATCTTCCTTATAAGCATATCTCCACCGCTCATAGTTCAAGGCTGATCCCTTGGAAATTCAAAGAATTATGCGCCCTCACAATGAATCTAATTCTAACTAATAAAAGTATGGGCGGTGGGATGGGACTAAGGACAACACAAAGAAAAGAAGAGACATTGAATTTAATTATTAACTAGCATATTCCGAAATCGGGGAAATGAAAAGCTCAAAATGAGAGAAAGTTGTGTGTATGTACATAATATAATATTATGTGTTAAAAGAAAGTTTACCTAATTTATGGTAAGCATAGTATTCTATGAAATTGAAAAGAAAACTCTATTGCAAGTACCGATAAACAATAAATAGAAACCCCTATAATCGATGGCAAGTAAAATTAAATGCACATTAATTTGTCATACGAGAAAGTATACATATGTTTGTTCTGCCAGACATCCAAAGAGCAAAGTTTGTACATAGTTGCAAGCAAAGGAAGGGAGCATAACATTAAAGTAGATCCTATGTTAAGGGTAATGGGAGGAATCCATGTTAGCAGTGGAAATTTCTTCTCTCGATTTCATTAATTCTCCCTACCTCACATTGAAAAATTGATAAGTTCGCCTTCTCACAATAAACAAATCAAAATTTAGACATTTGTTATGCAAAGAAATGTTTAATTGAGGCTTCTCCACTTCCAAGTGGAGATGTCATTCTATGGGTGTGAAGAAACTAGTTTTTCGACTCGTAAGCTAGTGCATCCCCATTTCAGAAAAGGGTTGGGAATTCCATGTTGAATAGACCCTCTATGTTGTACTCATTGACTGGAGATGAGCCAATATTTGTCGAGTCAGCACAAAACTTTTAGACTTTCAATTCTCTTCTTCTTCTTCTTGCTACTAATTGTCTTCAACCATTTCTTCACCTTGAATCTGGGAGATGCAAAAGTGCATTGCTTACCTTCAATTTCATAGCTTTTCTTGTAAAAACAATGACCTTTGACATTCTTCAATGACATATTCATATTCATTTAAGTAATGAATTATTTTTACACTTTGGGATGCAATCTCAATATTCAAATGTTGTAATGTAGGTATACCAGAATCCCACTCAATATACTAATCAGTAAGCATGCTAAAACTGATAAAATCAATGTTCTCTTGCAAACTCAACCATTGTTGGTAATACCTGAGATCTTCAAGGCTCCATCTTACAAAGATCTTATCAACTAATTTTTCGTTTAGATTATCTTGCACAAATACAACTTTTGTCTCCTTTGAAATTTCTAGAGAGTAATCATGCTCAACACCATTCATATCTTCAACAAATTCCATTGTTATATAATCTTCGTCTTCTTCTCGATCATCCACTTGTTTTGCATTTCCAAGTGGGTTATATCTTCTATTTATTAATTCATCAATCAATTTCATTTCTTTTTTTAATTTCATCAATTCTTCATCAAATAAAGTTTCCTCATCATACAATGCTCCAAATTTAAATTGGTTTACCATATCATTATCATGTATTATTTTCTTACTCTTCCTATGTTGCGGAAGATTCTTCATCAAAATTTGTTGTTTTCACTCTCTCTACCTTTGCTTCTCAATCTATGTCTAGATGTATACATTGCATGAGTTGTTTCTCAGATTCAACTTTGATTTCATCAACTTCATCATGCAGTGGTGTATCTACGCAATGGGATTCACATTCCTTATGTTCATGCTTTGCATCAATTTCATCAACTTCATCATCCACTAGTGTATCTATGCAGTGGGATTCACTTTCATCATGTTCATGCTCTGTTACATGTACAGAGCTCCCCTTGTTAATGTACTATTTTTCCAGAATACTTTATGCTTCCTTGATGCTTGTTGCTTCTTCAGGTTTAGGTAAAATGTTATCATCTAAACCTTGTCAAATGAGACAATGCAACATCATTCTTTTTCTAATATTCTTCATAGGTGGGCTCTACACATCCCTTCAAGACAATGTCCCATAACTCTTTTGCATGCAATCTGGTGTTCACTTTAATATCCCACATACCATAGATTTTACCAGTGAAAACCAGTGGTGGGTAATAGAAAAAGTTATATGGAATCTTTGATACACACACAAATGCATCTTCATTTTTTTGTCCAGTTTGAATCTTCTCCATATCTCTTTGCAAAATATGCTTCTTCTGCTCTTTTGTTCTCTCTTTTGATCTGTGTGAGATTTCTCTCCTAGACTACTTTAGTCTTCTCCTATGACCAATAACAATTTCTCCTTGATACTTCACTTTATTATTAAACCCTTTCACAATTCTTTTATAACATTTTAAAAACTTCTTTAAAAATGTTCAAACTTTTCAAAATAAACTTTTAAGTTTTCTTTAACTTTTTAAAAATTCCTTTTCACTCAAACACATTTTCAAAACCTCTTTAGAAAATTTTACTAATACTTTTTTAAAACCCTTTCATAACTTGAAAACACCTTTTAATTACATATTTTCAAAAGCTTAAAACATTAAGTCGACAAAAAAAAGTTTACCTTCAAAACTTCTTTATGAATTTTACTTTAAAAAAAACCCTTTCATAACTTGAAAGCATCTTTTATTAAAAAAATTCATTGCTTGATACCTTTTTAAAATGAAATTGTCCACCACTCAAAACATTCACCTTAAATAAATATTATAGATAACTCTTATTTAATCAAATCTAATCAAATTTGAACGGAGCCCATCAAATCCTGAAAAACATACAAGTCCATCGGCAGAACCAACAAGCCAAAATGCCCAATCTGGAATAAAGCCGGTAGGGAGTTTATGCTAGATTTTTAAGGGAATACTAAACACAAAACATTGAGGAGACATAATTTCTTGAAAATGTGAGAAGGCAGGGTCCATGGGAGGGTACTTGAGAATGTAACTTGAGAAAACTGTTGTCCTGTAAAATAGAATTCCATCTCCTGCAGACAGACTTTAGTTTGAAGTGATAGAACGAAGGCACCCTTACAAGGACTTCACTGAAATTCTCTCTTTCATTTGGATGTCCAACTGAAGACATCGACTAAAAGAGGCTACATTCTCTTCATCAAAGCCTCTAGGTTTGATTTTCAGAACCTTTTGCCGAGATGGGTTAATGTTGCTATTTCCAAATGGGCTCATGGGACTCTTCTTCTAGGACTCCTCTTCAATTAATAACCCATTCTTGGAAACACATTTATTAGATGATATAGAAAGTCTAGTCAGACCTGTTGTTGATTCAGCAGAGGCAGTTTCATCCATTATACTTAAAATACAATGAAAGAGATGAAACCAAACAAGAGTTGCAACAAAGCCTGCATTTTCAAGGCAATCTATATAAAAAATATACAAATATGAAGGAAACCCAAATAAAATATTCGAATTTCTGGACAATCGACATTAAATATTTTCATTTTTATGGAAGCCAAAGCAAAAAATAAATGCATTTCATGAACACCCACGTCGAGAATCTGCATATATAAGGAAAACGAAATAAACATTTCACATTTCAAGATAACCCAAATCAGAATAGAACATTTTACCCAAACAAAAACAAATCAGGACTTCCTTTAGTAAAAAAAAAAATTTAAAAGTTAAAGTGTTTTTAACTCAATGGAAATATGCATGTAGGAAACCTGCATCATAATTAACACAACCCACATGAACACCATGGATTTCAAGGATACCATTATAACCACACCTGAAACAATTCATTTTAAATTAAACAAAAAAAACTTACAATAATGAATCCCAAGGCTTAGATCAGCTTTCCCCAAACCTAATATTACAAACTAGACTTACCAACTCAATTTATTAGGCCCACAATGTCAAGACGCCTCAATGAACATGAATTTTCATTCCCATAAACCATGTCCAGGTCCTATTGCAGAAACTGATGACCACGTTTTCTCATAAAATAGTATTTTTAAGTGTCCAATTTAAATAATAAAAGCGCTAATATATTAAAAAATCCATAAGATAAAGACCACTTAAATTGCACCACTCATTCCTTCATTTAGTAGTCTTACTGTTAAAAGTTGAAAGTTGTAGGGCCTGAGTAAGACAACCTACCTCTAGATGATTGTATCTCTCATATCATATATTAATCTGGACACATATTATGCCCCTCTGATTTTTATTGGATGTTCTGTAGAAAGTCCGTTATTCTATCTATTAGTCATTAAATATGGGCATAAATTGATCGATGCTTGAGAATTCCAATGCCCGACGATCACTTGATTAGAAAGAAAGAAATGGGCAACATCATCGACTTCATGTTTTCGATCAAACAGGTTGCTTCCTCCACAAAAACTATTTTTTTAATAGTAACTCGTGGCAGAATAATGTATTCAATCCATATATCGTGTGCTTCCTTCATTAAAACTATTTTTTTTATAGAATCTGTACGCTTCCTCATTTAAAATTATTATTATTATTATTTTTATAGTATATGTAGTGATTCCAAACTTTATTAATATCTTTGAATATAGTCTTGGAATTGTAATGATGGGAACATTGAAAGCTTTCTCTCAATGCGATATATTTTGAAAATGTTTATCGATTCAATCTTTACGGATATCTACCATTTGTCTCTCAAAATTTGAAACTTCCGATTCCATTTGACATTTTTGAAAATAATATAGAAAGAAGAATACAAAAATATAATCGACGGAGAACGCACAATTGATCTCTTATTAATGTATTAAATAGCATACATTGGACCGTTTACGGTTGGTAACGGAAACAACAAAATACATTAGTTTGAAACTGTCTACAAGCTAAACATCAAACTAAAAATCTAACATATGAGATTAATTATTTATTTCTAACACTCCCTCTTAATATCGAGGGTTACATTATTAACTATGCCTAGATTTTGACGTTGAAATTGAAAAACATCTCTTCCCAAAGGCTCGGTGAAGATATCAGCTAGTTGTTCTTTAGAACCATAAAACTTGAGAGAAATGTCACCACCTTTGACAAGTTCACGAATGAAGTGAAATCTGGTGTCAATATATTTTCTTTTCTGATGAAATACATTATTCTTTGACAAGGAAATGGAAGAATTATCATCACAAAAAATCAAAACAGGTTCTTTTGTTGTATATCCAAAATCCATGAAAAGTCGTTTAAGCCAAACTGCATGACATGCTGCCATTGTTGCTGCTATGTATTCTGCTTCTGCAGAAGAGATAGATACTATGGGCTACTTCTTGGATGCCCATGAAATCAAATTCTTTCCAAAGAGAAAAAACATATCCTGAAGTGCTTTTTATGTCATCAATACTGCCTACATAATCACTATCTGGTGAAGCTATGTACCATAAACCATAAGTGGTTGTACCTACAATGTATCTTAAGATTCTTTTACCAACTTTCCAATGAGAATCCTTAGGAGATTTCATAAACCTAGAAATGTATAAACTTGTTGCATATGCTATGTCAGGTCTTGTAGTAGTAAGATACATAAGACTACCAAAAAGTTGTTTATATAAAGTAGAATTAAATACTGGTCCCAAATATTCCTTGCTTAACTTTATGCCAACATCAATAGGAGTGTCAGTAGGTTTACACTTTTCCATCTTAAACTTTTTCAAAATATCAACAACATATTTCTGTTGACTAATACATTTACCATGATTAGATTGTTCTACTTCAATGCCTAAGAAATACTTCATTAATCCTAGATCTGTCATTTCAAACTCACTTTTCATGGCTGCTTTAAATTCATCTAACATCATGTTTCCTGTGTAGATCATGTCGTCAACATAAAGACATAAAATAAGTATTTTACCTTGTTGATTTACCTTGATATATAAAGTAGGCTCATTGTTGCTCCTACTAAAAGCATCTTTGAGTAGATATTGATCAATTCTACTGTACCAAGCTCGCGGAGCTTGCTTCAAACCATACAATTCTTTCTTCAATTTGTACAATCGATGATATTGTCCTTTGACTTCATATCCAAGTGGCTGGCACACATACACTTCTTCATTTGATACTCCATTTAGAATAGCAGACTTTACATCCATTTGATAAATAGGCCACTTATTTTGTGCTGCAATGGCCAAAACAAAACGAACAATATCCAATCTTGCTACAGGTGCAAAAGTTTCACCATAGTCAATGCCAGGTTGTTGTGAAAAACCTCTGGCAACTAACCTTGCTTTGTGTTTATCAATCTCGCCTTTCTCATTTAGTTTTGTTTTATAAACCCATTTAACACCTATGATATTTTTATCTGCAGGTAGATCAACTAAATCCCATGTATTGTTTCTTTCAATAGCTTCAACTTCATTATTCATTGCATCTACCCATTCTTTTTTCTTTGTAGCTTCATCAAAACAAGTACGCTGAGATGAGAAAAATGCAAATTGTACTACATCTTGATCATATATATCACTCAAACTTCTCATTTTTTGATGTGTATGATCAGAATCTGAATCAGTGTGAGATGAAGAATCATTATGAGATGTGTTGTTTTCCATTTCATTCCATGATTCGTTTTCCATGAATTTAACATCTCTACTTACTAGAATTTTTTTAGTAACATGATTATATAATATGTATGCTTTCGATTGTTCACTATACCCAATAAAAATGTACTTCTCACTTCTATCATCAAGCTTTTTTCTTAGTTCTTTAGGAACATGAGAAAAATAAACGCAACCAAATATTCTAAAATGAGAAACATATACCTTTAATCCACTCCATTTTTCTTTGGGTACCTTACCTTGAACACTGAAAGTTGGTGATCTATTCAGTATGTAAACAGAACATGCAACTGCTTCAGCCCAATAATATTTGGACAATTTTCTTGTTGTAAGTAAACTCCTGGCCATGTTCATGATGGTGCGATTCTTTCTTTCTGCCACTCCATTTTGCTGTGGAGTATATCTGGTAGTTGCTTGTTTTTTTATACCATGTTCTTTACAAAAATCAACAAACTCTCTAGAATCATATTCTCCTCCTCCATCTGATCTCAAAACTTTGACAAATTTGCCACTTTGTTTCTTTGCTTCAGCCTTGAACTCTTTGAAATATGTGAAAGTATCTGATTTGTGTTTGAGAAAATAAACCCAAAATTTCCTGCTAAAATCATCAATAAATGTCAAAAAATAAAAACCTCCACCAATTGACTGATTTTGCATAGGTCCACATAAGTGTGTGTGAACTAACTCTAAACAATCTTTGGATCTATAAGAGGCTAGTGGAAAACTATCTTGCTGATGTTTTCCTACTATGCAACTTTCACAAGGAGTCTCATTAATCGAAGAAGGCAATCCTTTGGCCATACTCTCTTTTTGTAACAAACTCATACTTTTGACTGGTAAATGACCATAGCGATAATGCCATAATTCAATTTCATTTGCATTAGCAAGATTACATGCATACATCTTTCCACTTTGCATTTTGAATGGAAACAATATGTTCTTCATCATATAAATTTTTGCAACAAATTTTCTATTTGGATCAAATATTTTGCAGTAAGTGTCATGGAAATTAATATCATAACCATGTGCCATTAGTTGTCCTACACTTAACAGATTGTGCTTGAGATTTGGTACATAATAAACATCATAAATATTTTTCACTTCATCATGCTTTGTTAAAACTGGCACAACACCTTTTCCTGAAGCTTTGACTAAATGATTATCACCCAAACTAATTGTAGTAGTAGCAGATGTATCAAGATTAGAAATCAAATCTTTGTGACCAATCATATGATTGTTACATCCACTATCTAGCAACCAAATATTTTTGTCAAGAACTTGCTCAAAGACTTGACATGAAAGAAACATTACATCAGATGTTTCACTTTCTGTAACATTAGCTTTATGTTTATACTGCAACTTACAACATTCATATATATGATGACCATACTTCTTACAATACTGACATTGAATTTCTGATTTGTCTTTCCATCTTTGGCTATGATCTTGTGAAGATGATCCTGATTGCTCTGACTTTTCCTTTGTTTGTTCTAATTTATCTCTTGACTGAGAATGTCCTCTACCACGTCCTCTTTTTCCATGAAAGACTCTACCTTCTTCCTCTATCCACGAAAATTTTAGATTGAAATGCATGTTCTAAAGTACCAACATCCAAGTTCATCCTTGCTTCATGAGATAACATTGACCCAGTCAATTCTTCTATAGAAAATTTAGTTAAATCTTTCGACTCAAGAATAGCAGTGACTACCATTTCAAATTTCTTGGGTAAACATCTTAGAACATTTTCAACAACTCTTTGATCAGTCAATTCCTTTTCACCATTAATTCTAAGTTGATTCACAATACCCATAACTTTAGTCATAAACCGATCAACACTTTCTAATTCAACCATTATGAGAATTTCAAATTGAGTTCTGAGGGTTTGAAGTCTAACAGTTTTTACTTTATCATTACCCTTATAAGCCATTTTAAGAATATCCCAAGCTTCTTTAGCACTTCTAGAACCAATGATATTAGGAAATATAGAATCATCCAATGAAACTAAAATGCATGATTTTGCTTTTCCTTCCTTTTGTTTAACTTCTTCTAATTTGTTTCTTTGAGCAGCAAACATAATTGCAATAGTATTTGAATCAGGTTCTGTAAACCCTGTTTCAACACAATCCCAACATCCTTGACCTTGCAAAATAGCTTTAACTTTCTCACTCCAAAAATCATAGTTGGGACCAATTAAAGTTGGTGCCCGAATTGACCAAAGAACCAGAAGACATTGGTTTTATTCACAAAAATCAGCCACAATAAAAATTTGATATAACTTCCAGGTTTAAATAAACCAATCTTTCATAAACTCCAATGTTAACTTTCAAATTTCAACCAATTTTTTTTTCTTATAACTCCCGGATTAAAAAAATCTTTGTTTAATCACTTGCAAAGTAAAAACTTTTTGCAACTCCAGAAATTCACAAAATTTACTTTTCCAAATATAAGAAATTTATTCCAGTAACTTTCTCTCCACATTAGCATTACATTCATGTAATGTTGTAAGAACTAATTTCTGATTTCCAAACTCAATATGTATTTTGTACTGAGTAATGATAAGAAAATTCTTTCAAAAATTACCGAAAGGGTTGAACGGGTTGATTAATGATAAGAAAAAATTCTTTCAATACCGACATTGAATTTCTGATTTGTCTGTCCATCTTTGGCTATGATCTTGTGAAGATGATCCCTATTGCTGTGACTTTTCGTTTGTTTGTTCTAATTTATCTCTTGACTGAGAACATCCTCTACCACGTCCTCTTTTTCCACAAAAGCCTCTGACTCTTCCTCTATCCATGGAAATTTTAGATTGAAATGCATGTGCTAAAGTACCAACATCCAAGTTCATCCTTGCTTCATGAGATAACATTGACCCAGTCAATTCTTCTATAGAAAATTTATTTAAATCTTTCGACTCAAGAATAGTAGTGACTACCATTTCAAATTTCTTGGGTAAACATCTTAGAACTTTTACAACAACTCTTTGATTAGTCAATTCCTTTTCACCATTAATTCTAAGTTGATTCACAATACCCATAACTTTAGTCATAAACTGATCAACTCTTTCTAATTCAACCATTTTGAGAATTTCAAATTGAGTTCTAAGGGTTTGAAGTCTAATAGTTTTTACTTTATCATTACCCTTATAAGCCATTTTAAGAATATCCCAAGCTTCTTTAGCACTTTTAGAACCAATGATTTTAGGAAATATAGAATCATCCAATGAAACTAAAATCCATGATTTTGCTTTTCCTTCCTTTTGTTTAAGTTCTTCTAATTTGTTTTTTTGAGCTGCCGACATAATTGCAATAGTATTTGAATCAGGTTCTGTAAACCCTGTTTCAACACAATCCAAACATCCTTGACCTTGCAAAATAGCTTTAACTTTCTCACTCCAAAAATCATAGTTGGGACCAATTAAAGTTGGTGCCCAAATTGACCAAGAACCAGAAGACATTAGTTTTATTCACAAAAATCAACCACAAAAAAATTTGATATAACTTCCAGGTTTAAATAAACCAATCTTTCATAAACTCCAATGTTAACTTTCAAATTTCAACCAATTTTTTTTTCTTATAACTCCCGGATTAAAAAAAAAAAAAAAATTTAATCACTTACAAAGTAAAAACTTTTTGCAACTCCAGAAATTCACAAAATTTACTTTTCGAAATATAACCAATTTATCCCAGTAACTTTCTCTCCACATTAGAATTACATTCATGTAATGTTTTAAGAACTAATTTCTGATTTCCAAACTTAATATGTATTTTGTACTAAGTAATGATAAGAAAAACTTCTTTCAAAAATTACCGAAAGCGTTGAACAGGTTGAGTAATGATAAAAAAAAATTCTTTCAATACCGACATTGAATTTCTGATTTGTCTCTCCATCTTTGGCTATGATCTTGTGAAGATGATCTTGACTGCTCTGACTTTTCCTTTGTTTGTTCTAATTTATCTCTTGATTGAGAACGTCCTCTACCAGTCCTCTTTTTCCACGAAAGCCTCGTGCCTCTTCCTCTATCCATGGAAATTTTGAATTGAAATGCATGTTCTAAAGTACCAACACCCAAGTTCATCCTTGCTTCATGAGATAACATTGACCCAGTCAATTCTTCTATAGAAAACTTAGTTAAATCTTTCGACTCAAGAATAGCAGTGACTACCATTTCAAATTTCTTGGGTCAACATCTTAGAACTTTTTCAACAACTTTTTGATCAATCAATTCCTTTTCACCATTAATTCTAAGTTGATTCACAATACCCATAACTTTAGTCATAAACTGATCAACACTTTCTGATTCAACCATTCTGAGAATTTCAAATTGAGTTCTAAGGGTTTGAAGTCTAACAGTTTTTACTTTATCATTACCCTTATAAGCCATTTTAAGAATATCCCAAGCTTCTTTAGCACTTTTAGAACCAATGATTTTAGGAAATATAGAATCATCCAATGAAACTAAAATGCATGATTTTTCTTTTCCTTCCTTTTGTTTAAGTTCTTCTAATTTGTTTCTTTGAGCAGCAGACATAATTGCAATAGTATTTGAATCAGGTTCTGTAAACCCTATTTCAACACAATCCCAACATCCTTGACCTTGCAAAATAGCTTTAACTTTCTCCCTCCAAAAATCATAGTTGGGACCAACTAAATTTGGTGCCCAAATTGACCAAAGAACCAGAAGACATTGGTTTTATTCACAAAATCCAGCCACAATAAAAATTTGATATAACTTCCAGGTTTAAATAAACCAATCTTTCATAAACTCCAATGTTAACTTTCAAATTTCAACCAATTTTTTTTTCTTATAACTCTCGGATTAAAAAAAAGCTTTGTTTAATCACTTGCAAAGTAAAAACTTTTTGCAACTCCAGAAATTCACAAAATTTACTTTTCCAAATATAACCAATTTATCCCAGTAACTTTCTCTCCACATTAGGATTGCATTCATGTAATGTTGTAAGAACTAATTTATGATTTCCAAACTCAATATGTATTTTGTATTGAGTAATGATAAGAAAAAATTCTTTCAAATATTATCGAAAGGGTTGAACGGGTTCTTAATTAAATGGGTTGAATGACCTGGTAATTATTGCAGCATTCCTGGTCCTAGAAACTTTATATTGTAGCAGTCTTGGAAACTTTATCAGGATCACCGAAACGTTCTGACTGTATTCTTCACACAAGGTCAGCAAGTGGACGCGTGCAACAACAATCTCTTCTTACAACCTAAATCTCTGATACCATGAAAATAATATAGAAAGAAGAATACAAAAATATAATGGACAGAGAATGCACAATTGAGATCTCTCATTAATGTATTAAATAACATACATTGGACCGTTTACAGTTGGTAATGGAAACAACTGAATACAGAAGTTTGAAAGTGTCTACAAGCTAAACATCAAACTAAACATCTAACATACAAGATTAATTATTTATTTCTAACAATTTTGACTTTCTATGAGATATAACCATTATGAGGTTGCTGCGGTTTGTATTTTGTTTCATAAATATATGTTCTATTGACAAATTTTGACTTTAGATTTTATGTGATTCAGTGGCAAAAGTTTTAAATATTTTATTTGATCTGCTCACTGATAGTTTAAATATTTGATGCCCTTTTTTTTTAGCAACGATCTACGCAATGTATCTCTTTAGCAGGCTGCGGTATACCAATGTGTTTTTCAAATAAAGAATCTTGTGAATGAAGCAAATAGCGACCTCAACATCCAATTTAGCAGGCTACCATATACCAATGTGTTTTTCAACTGCACAATCTTGTGAATGATGCAAACAACGACCTCAACAACCAACTTAAATGCTGCCATTTTGATGTTTAGTTGGCTAGCTTGGTTTGGTGATCACCTGTTCAAATTCAACGTCAAATTGACAACATGTAATGCAGACTCCACCTTACTTGCGTAAATTCCAGTGTTGAGATCGTGTTTCGTGATATGAGCCCAGATAATAGCACTTTTTTCCAAGCATAGAAACCCATCAGTGACCTTGCAAAATATTTGCACACTTGATAGTGACAAACGTGGGAGCAATCAACCGGTGTAAGCGACCAAGCCTGGACTTGAAAAATGTGGTGATGATGGCAATCTTTTAAACCAATTCATTAACTTTATTTTAAATTTATTAATTTATTAAATTAATAATTACAAGTGGCACCTCATGAGAGGCTCCCGACAGACGACGAAGCCTCCAGAGCTACCAAACCCTTACAAAAAAGCATTCGGCTTAATTAAACTAGCATACCCACAAAGACGGGGAAATGAAACACTGAAGAACTTCGATATGTTTCAAAAATGAGAGAAAGTTGTATGTAGATAATATAATTTTATGTGATGAAAGTAAGTCTAGGAAAATAAGGGAAAATAAGTTACATCAAACTTCTAAATCACCACATAAGTGAAAATAAGTTTCCTCCAAAAGGATTTTGTACATAAAGTTTTTAAATTTGAAAACATTTGGTGAATAAGTCAATGTTTTTGCCTCGATCCTTTGAATGCCAATGGAATCTTACAAAGAAAAAGAGTCCAAAAATCCAAGGGGCATAGTTATAGGAGTTTTCCAAGTTTTAGGTAGCTTTAGAGAACCTCGAAACCCCTGGACGTGGAGGAATTATACCTTTGAAATTGAGACCTGACTTGGACGTGGAGAGACTATACCTTTGAAATTGAAACTTGAACTATACGAGACATCAAAATTTCTTCACATCATAATTTGCACAAGCGACGCCATTTTAGTTGTCAAGCATTCGCGTGGGTCCTCTTATAATCTCATTTATTTAAGATCATTGAATGGCCAAATAAGGTTGACAGGTGAAGAAAATATTTTGTTTCAAGTTTTTATTACCCCAAGTCAATATTCGTATTGAATATCAATAGTATATAGTCAGGATGTCCAGTAGTAGCTTGCTAATTAATTTTCATGACGTAATGGATGCAGAAGCCAACCTGCTTTTGCACACATCTTGTAGCTTAGGGGGCACAAGTTTTGATAGACATAACAATTCCATTGAATTTATTTTTACCTTTTCTCTTCACTACACGTAAAGGAAAAGGCATGGTTCCCTTTGCTCCTTGCGGATCCCAAAACCATCATGATGGAATGCGGAGGCCCTCTGAGTCGTAAGATTTGATATATGAAACTGAAAAATTACAATCCAACAAACACAAAGTCATTTTCTTATTGTTACATTTCTTTGCAAAATAACTAATATAAATATGACCGCTCATTAGACTCCCATAAACCTTTCTTCAACCTTCATATCCGCATAAGTTTTTCTTTCTTTTTCAACTGCTGCAACTTGGGTTAGCTCCATCAGTAGAGCTCATTGCCGGATAAAAAAAGTTCAAAACCATGGCGGCAGCCTCGCCTATTGATTTTTTAAATCCCAACCAACCTTCATATCACCCACGTGTTTTCCAGTGCAATGTCTTTCTAGCTCATGAAGTTTGGGCTTTCATATGTACAAAATGAGTGTATGGTGGACCTACACAGTTATGTTTCAGATGATATGTATGACCGGCAAGTGTCCCATGGAAACCGTGGAAGTAGATAGTTAGAATGATACAAAAATGTATGGAAAAATATGAAAGTTGGATAAGAGATGTTGTTGAGACCTCTTCACCCATCGAATTTGGTGTTGGAAATAAATCATCATCATTGATGATTTATTGCATCAATCTTCTATAAGTATTGATGATTGGATACATAATTACCGTGTGGGGAAATAAAATGGTGCTTGTTTATTATCATGAAGACGATGCATTTGATGGTATTCAAATGAGGAGGTTGCAACTTGTTGATATTGAAGCTTCTCTCTTGGAACGCGGTATAATGATGATGAAGTCACTGAATCTCATATGGATTTGCTTGAACAAACATCCCAACTCTGCTCTACCTTCCTGGATTCTAATTAATAATTTAAGGCTTCTACAGGTGCTGGGGAGCACATCATAATTATTTTGGCAAGATGAATCACAGGTAAATAGAAATTCGTTGTGTTAAAGTTTGTATTTTTAGTTCGTATTAAAATCACCATATGTAAATATATAGCTTATGGTACATGTAAACATTTTGTAGACATCTTGGAAGCAATACACAAAGAAATGTCCCGTCACATGGCCATCAAACCCGAAGCCAAATGAGAAGGAAAAGCCTGGGTATTTTCATATGAGGATCTATAGAGCATGCATTACCTACACACAACAATTTGTGACTTGATGAGACTTTATCTTGCCGGTCCCCTTGGAATGCAAGCACACTCTCCACAACGATGTTCTGCTTGACGGGACTATCGTGCACAGAGGCACTCGGGTGACTTACCACCCATACGCCATGGGTCTTAGGGACGCCATCTAGGGTACCGAATGGCTTGAATTAAAACTAGAAATAGGGTTGAACAAGTATGGGCATTTTATCCCACGGAGTCCCTTCAAATTCACAGTCCTCCAAGGCGGCACGCGGGTCTGTCTGGTAAAGATATGGTGTTTATTAAGATTAAATATGTTGCAGAAACTAAGGTTTCTATGTTTAGATTGTAGCGTCTGGTTGAATATTCAACTATGGGAAATCCAAAGCTCATTCACAGCTTGACTGCGTGCATGAAGGGTGGTTTTCCTGTTCTTCTTGAAAAGAAGAAGGTTGATTGGTAGCCCTAGTATCCCCATCATAAATTCGTTCGGTTCATTCGTTTTCACTTATAAAAATACTTTTATAAAATAAAGGAGATCCAAATACCATCAATTATACTTTAAGCTTTTAACTCTCATTTATTATTATCCTTGGAAAAAATTAAAATATAAATCCCGTGTCTTTTTATTGAAACAAAATTTCAATTAGGTTCTGAAAAAAATAATATAAATCACATGTCTTATTCTTGAAACAAAATTTCAAATAGGTAAGAACCCACAAATTTAATATAATAATAAAAACAATCTATGTTTGCTCAAATAATTTTGATTTGGAATTATAAAAAACAAGTTCTCTGTGCGGAAGAAATCTTAATTTAGCATGGATTTATACTAGTATGGAAAATATGAAAAGATTGTGTTCATAGTATAGTTTAAAAGATGAACTTATCTTCCCCTGAATTGGCGTCTCTGTGAGGCTAGGGTCACTGCTACGAGATTTCGATTGCATTATATTGGTAAAATGCATAGTCTATATGCCACAAACGAACAAGCATTAAAGAAAGACATGACATAAGAGTTATTTAACACTAAGATGGATGATATTCATTAATTAATATAGGTGGCAGGAGGCACATAGGAAAATTCATTGCTAGTTGTGTCCTTTCCAATGTTTAATCTTCCAGCTGTTGTTTTTCTTATATTTTGACAACCAAAGTATTCAAACAAACACAAAATAACTTTTGGAAAATCTTTGTTGTCGCTACAATTTGGAAATTACCAGGTTAGGTTTGAGTTTCTTTCTAATCCAGGGATTTTATAATAAAAAACATGAAAGAATAAATCCATAAAATTTGGTAGTCTCAGGGCTAGGTGTCTGTGATTCAATATAAGTTCGATTTTGAAGTTTATAATGTGTTGGTTTTACGTTAACCAGCTCAAAAACTCATGAAAATTGTATCCATGGAGTCTATTTTCCTAATGGGTAGGCTATTCCATCATTTTACAGGACTTAGCACACCATGAATACACTTTCTCTAAGGTGATGTGCATTTTTCTCATCAATTTTGTGTCGTTACATCAATTCACTCTGAATTTGTAGTGGCGTTATTTATGATTTTGCAGTCGATTTATTATCCTTCATTCTCCACGAACATAGTAACTAATTACATCTATGTATTTTCAAAAAATTTATAGGTTTGAAGTAGAATATCTGTTAAAGGAATTCACCATGAGTTTTCCTTCAAAGCAATCCCATTAAAGGGAAATTTCAGCAGGTAGAGCTGAGTTTGGATGGGGAGCCTCACCAAATGTATCCATAAGTAAATGACCCACCAAACACAACTACGCCACCACCACTATCAGTCTTGTCCTCATAGCCATTGCTGTAGTTCTAGGAAGCGCTTTACTAGTGGTAAGTTACTACAAGATTTTTGCCAAGTATTGCAAAGCTTCTCAATGGAGACCTTTCTCAGGAGGAGAAGTAGGATTTTGGACTCTAAAGAGAGTATACAAGTCGATGCTTATTCACTAGAAGGATTCCAAGATCTAGAAAGATGGAAGATGATTACTCAATCATATGGTTTGGATGAAGCTACGATCATATCCATGCCTCTGTGCAAATTCACTGAAGCAGAGAAGCTCATGAACAACATGGAGTGTGCAGTTTGTCTAGTTGAGTTTCAAGAGAATGAGGCTCTTAGGTTTCTTCCCAAATGTATCCATGCATTCCATATTAACTGCATTGATGTTTGCCTAAGGTCACATGTGAATTTTCCTTTATGTAGAACCAATATTGTGTATTTAGAAAACCCCTTTATCCCTGCCATGGCGTCTCGAATACGTCCTAGTTTAGAACATGGGATGGTCAGGGTTGTGCATGACAATTTTAGATCAGAAGACTCAGGTTCCACTAGAGCTAGAAATAGTGCAGAATGCATGAATAATTTGGATTTTCAAGAGTGTGGGGATATAGGACCGCAACACATAGGCTTATATTTATAAACTGAAGGATTTAACGAGTATGCTAATGGGATTAATGCCATGAGTATAATATTGGAAGTAGGGGGATATGAAACTATCACAGGTTCTAATGGATACCCAATAATGGAAAATGACCCATTATCTGATTTATTTCTCACTTTATCAAGATCATATTCATTTGTATTTCAGGGAATGAGAATTACAATGTGAGGACCCTGCAGCAAATAATTAATCAAAATACACGATATAGCAGCAGAACTCAAAATCACTTTTATATTAATCGCAGGCCACTTCGAGGGGGCAACCTCCTTTGAGCAAGCTCAATACAAAATAACTTCACGGTGCCTTCCTTGGCCTCAACACACACTTATATACTAAAAATAGGCGCCAATACTATGGGTCAAAACCATGGGCCAATATAAACTATGGATCAACAAATGCTATAGTCGGCTTACAAAGCATATGCGCCCAACAACAATAACACAAACTATGGATCAACAATTACTATGGGATGACTTACAAAGCCTATGCGTCCAACAACAATATACTAACACGGTAAAGAGAAGGATTGACATGGGTTCCTAACATACAATTTTACATCTAGAGATTCTAGAACCTATCTTTTGGATTCTCTTCCTGCTACAGATAGTACTGCATCACCATGGAGATATGGGTGGAATTTCATATGGAGAAAGAGGTTCAGTTCACCATTCAATTCAAAGGGCCTATTTTCATTAAATCCAAGAGGATTAAAGTCACCATTTTTCAAGAGGGGATCATAATCTTCAACCAATTTTCCTTCAATGTTTTCACTTTCACTTACTAGATATTACAACAACAACAACATACATTCTATAGGGGATTACAGGCATGCAGGTTTGACAAGAGTAAGAGGGAGGATCTCGAGTCCTCCATTTATTAGAGCCGAGAGAACAGGATCATCAACCAGATTTCAATCCATGATAAGTCTGTTGTTCGTGAAGAGATCATTCTTTGTATTTGCATCCAGTATGCTCATGCCATGAATAACTCTAGGTCATCAACCATGTTGTCACGTATATGTTATAGATTCTGTGGACACGAGGAGGCTCTTCACCGTCGACATATGACAAAATCAATAGAGGAACAAGCCCCTTAAATAACACTTTTGGTGTAATAAAGTTTTTTATTTTTAAATTAAAAACAATATTTTTAAAGGTTATTTAAATTTTTACTACCACATATGTGATATTATTTAAAAATATAAATATTTTTTACAATATTAATTGAAAATTTCAAAATAATTATTAAATTTTAAATTATTCATTATTATTATTTTATAAAAAATTTATTTTATATTTTAAAATATTTTTTAAATAATATTTTTGGAAACTGGTCTTAACCATTTTCTCTAGGGAAACTTGACCTAAAGAACATTATTTTAGTTTCGAGTGCTTTAATTATTTCTTTTTGAATTTTGATTTAATTAATATAAAGTATTATGATAACGCATGGATTTCTCAAAAATAATGGATTCGTGTGGGGTTTTATGAAACATATAGAGTCGCGTATTAGATAGAGTCTCATGTCAAAGGAGGGCCATTTGCAATTTAGCTTCCGTGTCACTATCGCTATTCTCCACAAAGCATAACGTGGAGGCCATAGGCACAACCATTTGACAGACAGCTAACAGAGCCGTGAATGGAATGAATGAAATTGCAGCAGCATATTTTACTAGGAGTGGTCAATGGAAGCAGGGATGGAATTTGATGGGTAAATGCTCGTCATCGGCCAATTTATCCGTTAAATACAGCTAATATTTGACAAATACCGTCAAAATCTCACTTAGAATATAAAAAAGCTTTTAGATTTTGATTGTTACTGGAAATTTTGACGGGTGTCTGTAAGCTCCCGCATCCGCATCCATTCAGCGGGCCGACTGTTCATCTTCTTCATCCATTCAGCTACCGACGGTTCATTTAGTTTGGCAACCGTTTTCTTGCCAGGAGATTTTGGAGTGGTCCATCACCTAAATTTGTGGAACATTTGACACATAGCCAACGAAATCTTGATGGGAGCTTGGCTATTTAAAACCCCTGTTGGTCCCCAAGCTCACTATCTCAATCCCCTTCAGTTTTACACCATCAAGAAGGAGAAAGCAGAGCTTGGAAGCGCCGTACAGGAAGCTAAACCTTGTGGAACAGGGAAATCTTCTACAGCAAGTTCAGTAGCATCAATGGCTAGAGGTATGATCTATTGGGCATTCCTATTTCGATTCTGTTTTATAGTTTTATTCCGCATTTGTTCAAAATCGGAAGTTTTTGCTAACAGTTGGTATCAGAGCAATTATCTCTGCCTTGGTGTTCTGTATGGAGTCGCCACTATAGGGTTTTCTCTGTGTGCATTCCTGCATTTTTATTTTGTTTTGTTTTGCTGGGTTGCCACCTTACCCATGGGTTGTTTGTGAGTCCTTCACCTGAGACATGTGTTTGGGAGAAGCGAGTAGGCATTTGGGTTCCATGCGAGTCCGAGCTTGTTCATCATCAAGGAGAATCGAACACGGGACCTCTGTAATCGTCTCTCGCGGATCATTATGGCATAGTTTTTATCCAAACCCTTGTTCGCCACATTGAATTTGTACTGGAAACAATATATTTTTAGCATACGATTTCAGCTAAAATTATCGGCGTGGTGTTTGTTTTTCTTCTTAGTCATTTTGTCTGAGTTGTTTCAACCTACAGCTTGAGTCGAAACGGTGGGTAAGAGTCTCTTTTATAATATCTATTTGGCTTACACATTTTGTTAAACATTTATGAGTTCTTGCATGCGTTTTAAAGATCCAGAATTATAAATGTATATGGAGTATATTGTGAAATTTTATTTGGAATATTTAATTAAAAACCATTATATATATATATATATATATTATAAAAGAATAATTTCTTCTTTTATGTATGATTCATATGCATTCTTGCATGTTTTGGAGGAATCAGATCTGGGAAAGGGATAAAATTAACCAAATAAAGTTTATTGTAGCACAAAGTTTGTATACTTTGCTTTGGACGGGCTTTTATTTTTACTGTACAATTTTATGGTAAATTTTTTATTTCGGATGGCTATATTTATGTTATGGCTTAGCTAAAGGAAGATGCTTTAGACAGAAATCATATGGTATTTTTTTTATATCTATTCCAGAATTTCTTAGTTCATTTGAATATTGTGAATAACAATAATGTCTAGTGATCTTAATGATATTTAATTAGAGAATAGCCACAACATCTCTAATTAATTAATATTATAAAGAAAGTTTAGACATTAATTGTAATTAATTATACTAAATATAATAAATTTTTATCCCACGGGAATTTTTTATTATATTTATGTAATTAATTAGGATAAAATATTCAATTATTCATAACTTACCCACAGGAATTATGAATTAATAGTTTTATCATGAAGAATATTTGAATCTTCTTGAATTAAAAATTTAGCCCACAGGCAATTTTTATGTCATTAGATTCAATCTTAAAGCATGAACTTACATTGGTAAAACATGAAATTTTATTTGGTCTCAATTTTAACGTAAGCATGTGATCTTTATTTTTATGCAGTTGTACAACCTGCATATTTCTCTGAAATTCGTTGTGATATCCCTGAACTTAAGGGAGATAACTATAAGGTCTGGAAGGAGAGAATTCTCCTTCATTTGGGATGGATGGACATAGATTATGCTATTAGGAAAGATGAACCACCAGCACTCACCAATACCAGCACTGCAGCCGACATCGCGCTTTATGAGCGATGGGAGCAATCTAATCGTTTAAGCATGATGTTCATTAAGACTAGAATTTCAGCTGGTATTCGTGGTTCAGTTGATCAGCATGAAAGGGTCCGATATTTGCTAAAATCCATTGATGATCAATTCGTCACTTCAGAAAAGGCACTAGTAAGCACCCTAATCATGAAGTTCTCATCCCTAAGGCTCACTAGTGTGAAAGGTGTGCGCGAGCACATCATGCAAATGAGGGAAACTGTGGCTCAATTGAAGAAACTCGAGGTTGAAATATCAGAGTTTTTCCTGGTGCACCACATCCTGAACACCCTTCTGCACCAATATGGACCTTTCAAAATCTCATACAACGCACATAAGGATAAATGGTCAATAAATGAACTCATGACCATGTGTGTTCAAGAGGAAGAAAGACTAGTGATGGAACTGGGAGAAAGTGCAATGCTGGCAACGCATAGGAAGGGCAAATCTCAAGCCAATAAGAAAGGGAAAGGTAAAGTACCTCCCCAAATTGATATTAAGAAGGTTTCCAAGTGTTTCTTCTATAAAAAGAAGGGACACATGAAGAAGGAATGTGAAAAATTTCAGAAATGGCTTGCGGACAAAGGTAATGCAATCTCGTTTGTTTGTTATGAATTTAATATGGTCAATGTCAATATTAACACTTGGTGGATTGATTCTGGATCAACAATTCACATTTTGAATTCCTTGCAGGGTTTGCAAAACCTAAGGAATCCAGTGGGAAGTGAGCAAAGCATCTTACCAGGAAACAAGATGGGCTCACATGTGGAAGCTATACGAACATGCTATTTAACTTTAAGGAGTGGCTTTGTTTTAGAATTAGAAAAGGTCTTTTATGTTCCAAGTTTTTCTAGAAACTTGATTTCAATTTCAAGACTTGTACATTTTGGATATTCCTTTAACTTTTCAGAAACATCCGTCAGTTTATTTTATAAATCTGATTATGTTGGGAATAGTATTTTGTCTGATGATCTTTACTGCATTAATTTACAAAACAATGTAACTTATGATTCAATGCATGTTCACACTGGCACTAAAAGATGTGTTATTAATGAAGATTCCTCTAAATTATGGCACCAGAGGTTAGGTCATATCTCCATAGAAAGAATTAAAAGATTGGTAAATGAAGGAGTACTTAATACTTTGGATTTCACTGATTTTGAGACTTGTGTGGATTGCATAAAAGGAAAGCAGACCAACAAGTCAAAGAAAGGTGCCAATAGGAGTTCGGCAATATTAGAGATCATACATACTGATATATGTAGTCCAAAGATGGACTCACATGGTAAGAGATACTTCATCTCTTTTATAGATGATTACTCACGATATATGTATCTCTACATGCTTCATAAAAAGAACGAAGCATTAGATTCCTTTAAGATATTTAAGGCTGAAGTAGAGAAACAATGCGGAAAGCAAATTAAGATCATGAGATCAAATAGAGGTGGAGAATATTATGGTAGATACACAGAAGATGGACAAGCACCTGGGCCATTCACTAAATTTCTTCAAGAGCATGGGATTGTTGCCCAATACACCATGCCTAATTCACCCGACCAGAATGGTGTAGCAGAAAGAAGAAACCAAACTTTATTGGACATGGTGCGGAGTATGCTTAGCAGCTCCAATATTCCTAAATCCTTGTAGATTGAAGCACTTAAGATGGCAGTGTATATATTAAACTGAGTTCCAACCAAGGCCATTCCTAAAACGCCATTTGAATTATTGAAAGGTTGGAAATCGAGTTTGCGACATATGCGCATTTGGGGATGCCCGTCTGAGGTGAGAACATATAATCCACAAGAAAAGAAGCTGGACCCAAGGACCATTAGTGGGTATTTCATTGGATATGCTGAAAGGTCTAAAGGTTACAGATTTTATCGTCCATCTCACAGCACTAGGATTGTGGAATCAAGAAATGAAAAATTTCTTGAAAATGACTTGATCAGTGGGAGCGATCTAACCAGGAACATAGTTTCCGAGAAGGATCATTCAGAATCTCAACCTTCCACCTCAAGTGATAGATTGGTTATTGTTCACAACACCCCTCAAGTACAAACTGGTGTTGAAAAACCAATTGTTGAAGTTCCACAAGTTGCTGGCAACATTCTAGTAGATCAGGTAGTTCAAGAGTTTCCAAGAACTCTTGAACAACGAGTTGAACCACATACTTCTCAAGAAGATAGTGATACAACATTAAGAAGATCTACTAGACCAAGGAGATCAGCAATTCCTGATGATTATGTTGTGTATCTGCAAGAATCTGACTTTAACGTTGGAGCCGAAAATGATCCCGAGTCCTTTTCACAAGCCATGAATTGCAAAGAATCAGAATTATAGTACGATGCCATGAAGGAAGAGATGAATTCTATAAAGAGTAAAGAAGTCTAGGATCTTGTTGAGTTGCCTAATGGTGCAAAATCCATTGGATGTAAATGGGTCTTTAAGACAAAGAAAGACTCATTGGGAAACGTTGAGAGATACAAGGCTAGACTTGTTGCTAAAGGATTGACTCAGAAAGAAGGAACCGACTACATGGAGACTTTCTCTCCTGTATCTAAGAAAGATTCCTTGCGCGTTATTATGGCATTAGTAGCCCATTTCGACTTGGAGTTGCATCAAATGGATGTGAAAACGGCTTTTCTAAATGGAGATCTAGAGGAGGAGGTTTACATGAAACAACTTGAAGGATTCCCCTCTAGTGATGGTGAGCAATTGGTTTGCAAGCTCAAGAAATCCTTATACGGTTTAAAACAAGCATCCCGCCAATGGTATTTGAAATTCCACAATGTAATTTCTTCTTTTGGTTTTGCAGAAAACATTATGGATCAATGTATATACCTGAAAGTTAGTGGGAGTAAAATTTGTTTTCTTGTTTTATATGTGGATGACATTTTGCTAGCAACCAATGATAAGGGTATGCTGCATGAAGTGAAACAATTCCTCTCTAAAAATTTTGATATGAAGGATATGGGTGAGGCATCTTATGTTATTGGCATTAAGATCCATAGAGACAGATTTCGAGGCCTCTCAGGTCGGTCTTAGGAAACCTATATTAATAAAATTTTAGAGAGATTTCAGATGAAGGATTGTTCACCTAGTATAGCTCCCATTGTGAAGGGTGATAGGTTCAATTTGAACCAATGCCCAAAGAACGACCTTGAAAGGGAACAAATGAAGAACATTCCATATGCTTCTGCTGTAGGAAGCCTAATGTATGCTCAGGTTTGCACAAGACCTGACATTGCATTTGTTGTGGGAATGTTGGGACAATATCAGAGTAATCCAGGTATAGAACACTAGAGAGCTGCAAAGAAAGTAATGAGGTATCTTCAAGGAACTAAAGACTACATGCTTATGTATAGACGGACGGAAAATTTGGAAGTAATTGGCTACTCAGATTCTGACTTTGTTGGATGTGTTGATTCACGCAAATCAACATCAGGATACATTTTTATGATGGCCGGTGGAGCTGTATCATGGAGGAGTGCCAAGCAGACCTTGATTGCCACTTCCACTATGGAAGCCGAGTTCGTCTCCTGTTTTGAGGCTACTTTACATGGTGTATGGCTTAAGAGTTTCATTTCTGGGCTTAGAATTATGGATTCTATCTCTAAGCCATTGAGAATGTATTGCAACAATTCAGCTGCTGTTTTTATGGCTAAAAAACACAAAAAGTGGGAGTCGAAATAAACACATCGACATTAAATATTTAGCCATCAGGGAACGTGTTAAAGCAAAGAAAGTGGTCATTGAGCACGTCAACACTGAGTTGATGATCGCTGATCCTTTGACTAAGGGCATGCCACCGTTTAAATTCAAGGATCATGTACTGAATATGGGACTTGGTTCCATTATGTAGTTTCTCATTGTATGGACAATGTTATTTTTTAATGAAATTCTTAATTACTGTGATGTTTTTTTGTCATACATATGTGCACCTTAAGTTAATTTGAGGAAATTCATCTATGAGGACCAAGAATAAACATAAGGTTTGTTCATTAAGAAATTGTTGCCACATAAATTAAAATAACAATAAATACATAGTAATACATGGAAGGTAATATTTGTCATAAGAGGACTTATCGCCATGATTCTTGTATCTATTACTTAATATAGATTGTCAATAGGTTTTAAGATGAGACATTAAGTTTGGAAGTATGGACCAAGTGGGAGAATGTAAGCTCCCGCATCCACATCCATTCAGTGGGCCGGCTGTTCATCTTCTTCATCCATTCAGTTGCCGACGGTTCATTTAGTTTGGCAACCGTTTTCTTGCCAGGAGCTTTTGGAGTGGTCCATCACCTAAATTTGTGGAACATTTGGCACATAACCAACGAAATATTGATGGGATCTTGGCTATTTAAAACCCCTGTTGGTCCCCAAGCCCACTATCTCAAAGCAGAGCTTGGAAGTGCCGTACAGGAAGCTAAACCTTGTGGAACAGGGAAATCTTCTACAGCAAGTTTAGTAGCATCAATGGCTGGAGGTATGATTTATTGGGCATTCCTATTTCGATTCTTTTTTATAGTTTTATTCCGCATTTGTTCAGAATCGAAAGTTTTTGCTAACAGTGTCAGCCATTTGAAATTCCAACCCTGAATGGAAGTTACGTTACCATTTAGAATATTTCAGATCTTTTATATTAATGTACTTACCTGACAAGGTGTTCATCATAGTCATCTAATAATGTTGAGATCCTTTGGTTAATCGAACCAACTAGATGCAGGTCAATGAACACGACATGACTACGCATGCGAATCAGGAATACGCCATGCATGCAGGGTTGGAATTTCAAATGACGGACACCCGTCAAAATTGCCAGTAACAAACAAAATCTGAAACGTTTTTTGTACTCTAAGTCAAATTTTGATGGTCTTGGCAAAATCTTAGCTGTATTTGACGGGTAAATTGACCAATGATGGGCATTTACCCATCAAATTCCATCCCTGCATGCATGTCTAGTCTAGATAAGCTTCCCCTGCACACGCTACATTATAATTTCAAGCAGTACCATAAATTCTGTATACTAGGCAAATAAACAAGAATTCATTGTGGGAACGAATTCAGATTCTTGGTTGGTTAGTTTTCTGTAATTTAATTGTACTAGTTAGTTGGTTATAATAATGTCTAACTAGTACAGTACAGTACAGTACAGGACGTTGGTTAAATAATGTCTAACCAATTTGTTAAATAATGTCTAATAATGTCTAACCAGTTGGTTAAATAACACCTTTTATGTAATGAGTAGGGCATTAAATAAAGAAAATGAAGCAGCGAAAAAGACTCTCACCTTCATTTTCTTTTATTTTGTGAGACTACCAAAAACGAACAGATAAGAATTAAAGTGTGAGAGGAGGAGTACTTCCTAAAAATTTCTTCTTTGAGATTCCAAAACTACCCGTGGGTTGTGGTAGAGTTTTTTCTACAGTGGTGGGAGGCCTTCCGAGAATTTTCATTTTTGAGAGTCCAAAACTACCCATGGGTCATGGTACAAGTTTTTATAAACTGGTGGGAGGCCTTCCCAGAATTTTCATTTTTGAGAGTACAAAGCTACCTGTCGACCGTAGTACAGGTTTTTCTAGACTGTGGGACCAAGAAGAAACATAATGGTTATTTTTTTCTAGACTGGTGGGACCAAGAAGAAAAATACTGGTTATTATTTTATTTGATAGCCAAAGACTCGAATGGATAAGAATAGTGGTTATTATTTTATTTTATAGGCCAAAGAATCAAATAGATAAGAATTGTACCAAAAGACACTTCCTTTGTTATTATCTGAAAAAAATGTATGAAATTTATTTCAACCCTTAATTTGTTTGAAAAATAATTCAAGAATTTCACAAAGGATCAAATAGATGAAAAGGATCACAAGAGATATAAGGAGTTTTTAGTATAGAAATATTTAAAGAGGTAATTGTATTTCATTAATTAATTCTTTTATTTTTCTATGTATTTGTACTATATATTTAGTTTTTTTATATAACTTATCATCATAACAATATTTTACATTTATTTCAACTATCTTTATAATTATTTGTAACAATATTTTTATGATTCACTTAATTTGATTCTATGAAATCTCCATCCCTAATTTCTTTCATTGTCTTCATTTTTGAATCATATGTAGATTTTTATGCATTGTCTACTTTACATATTATAATATATTCACAAATATCACAAGTAAAAGTTAGTTTTTCAAAGGAAGCATGCACACACACAAATAGATATTTGTAACAAAGAATTCACTAACACCCTAGTTTTCAAGTTATCAATTATCATGTGGCATCTTAAAGGAGTTTTCATTATAGGAAATTATTTTTGGCAAAAAAACTCAACAACATGGCTTTCGATGAATTTATGTATTATAATGCCAAACAAGGTTTTCATCATAGTATTTTATTTTATTTTTTTCACAAGATGGTAGATATTGCAATGTGTTGAGGGAAAGTGTGCCCTCAACCATACCTAAGCATTATCCTTCACTTTATAAAGAAGACATAATCTCCTCTTTAGATAAAAGGTTTCTTGTAAACATTCAATCCATGGCCATTAATGAGAAGTGGATTCATTCCTTCATTAATGATATGTATCAAATTAGAACCATTGTTGAAGAGTCTATCAACCTGATAAGAACCCTTCCATATTGCTCAAAGTTTTGATTTCAAATCCTTGAATATTGAGTCATAAAGTAGTGCTTGAGCACCCTGTTGGAACTAGTTGACCTTGTTGAAGAAATTATGCCAATATATTCATTAGCATTGAACTATTGTATATGATTAAGTTTTTGTTGTCGAATATCTTAAATAAAATTGAGTTGGTAAACCCTATCTTCCTATTCTATAGAATGGTCAAGTCATGGTTCCAATGTTTTTCAGGGAGTTTTGATTTCAAATTCTATGGGTAGTAGAAAATTTTTCCATACACCAACTCATAAGGAGTAAATCCAATGATAGTTTTCCAAGTTTTGTTGTAGGCCCAAATTGCTTCAATCAGTCTATTGGATCAATCCTTTTGATGGATCTAAATTGTTTTAGTCAAAATATTCTGAAGCTTCCTATTTGTAACTTCAACTTATCCATTTTATTGTGTAAGATAGTGAGTAGCATTCCTATTGTGAATCTTATGATAAGGAGCTAGACTTTGGATTAATTGTGAAGTGAATTTGGAACCTTGATTTGTCACTACTTGTTGTAGAACATAATATCTAACAAATATATTTCTATATAGAAACTCAACTACTTTGTCTTGTTTGGATTTTGGTAGTGCTTTACCTACACCCATTTTGTAAGATAATATGTACAATTCACAATATAATCATGTTGGTTAGAGGTATGGTTAATTGGTTCAACAAAATTCAAGCTCCATTTGTCAAATGGTTCTAGTGAAACTGTGACTACAGATGCATCTCATTAGCTTGAGTAGGCTTTTACAATCTCTAGCATTCGACACATTTCCTAACATTTATCTTTATTAAGGGTTGTCCAATAGTATCTAGTGTGCAAAACTTTGAGAAAATCCCTTTGCCAAAAAAATGACCTCCAATTGGTTCATCATGGAAAGCATGAAGCACATCATAAGCTTCATCCTCATGCATGTAATGATTATAGTACATGATTATATCTTATCTTAAAAAAATACCCATGAATCTAGTTGTATGGGCCACATTTTTTATTAGCATGTGGTGTTATTTATGAGAGAAGTTCTACAAAAACTTCATGGTAAAAAGGTAACTTTTACAATTTCAACAAACTAAGGGGTTTTCAAGGACATAACAAACAAATGGTCATCGAAAAAAAAATTATCCATAAGGCCTTGTTTAGCCTATTTTCTAACTAAGACAAAGAATATACAACCACATTTTCTTGACTAGGCTTGTCAGTTATAGGAAAATCATAGTCTTGTAATAAACATAACCACCTGAATGCTTGACCACTACTAGAGAAAATTTATTCTACCAGTAGGTTTATTCCTAAGATAACTAATACATAATGATTTGTATGAACACAAATTGGGTATCCAACGATGTAGCGTCAAAATTTGTTGATGGCATATATTATTGCAAAAAATTCATTTTTAGTAATAGTATAGTTATGCTCATCTTCTGAAATAGTTTTGTTGATGTAATGAATATCATATTTTTTGTAGCATCTTATCATCCTAAAACAAAACCTAAATATTTTTCTAAGCATTGGTTTGTATGTGAAATGGAATATCCTACATGGGACCTCTTAATGTAGGAACTTAGATTAGTTTGTATTTATAAAGTTTTAAAAGCTTTTTGGCACTTTGTATTCCAAATAAATTAAACATATTTAGTAGAAGAAAAAATAGAGGTGTTGTTATTTCACTGAAATTAGGAATGAACCTTTTGTAGTAATTAACATGTCTAAGAAAGCAATGGACATTACATTGCATTTGAGGGATAGGTAAGTCTTGGATAACAAAGATTTTGATAATCTTGAACCTAAGTTGTGATGTCCTAATGCTATTACCTTATTCATAAGCAAAAAACATTTTTCATTATTGAGGGATATATGCATATCTTGATAACACTATGCAAGAAATTTTTCATATTAGTCAGTGCTTCTTCATAAGGACTGCTATATAACGTGAAGTCAACTATGTATACTTACACAACCATGGATGAAATCTAAGAATTTTTTGAGGAAAACTCTTTGGAATGTTGTAGCATCATTGCATAAGCCAAAAGGAAGGGCGCTATATGAAAATGCACCCCATGGGAAGTAAATGTTATTTATCGTAGTCCTCGAGAGAAATTTGTATTTGCATGTAGCCACTAAACCATCAAGGAAGGAAAAGTATTCATAGCCAAACAATGCAGTGACCACTTGGTCAATAGAAGGAGATGTAAAGAGATCCCTCAAGGTATCCTTGCCGAGCTCTCAATAGTTCACACATATTTTCCATTTTCCTCATTTTTGGGGGACAAAGGCTAGTGAAAAAAACATTCATTGTTTGAAATTGGATAAATGAAACATCTAGACATTTATGTAGATTTGTTTTAATGCTATCTTTAAGGGTAGAACTTATTTGATGTTGAGGTTTTAGATTGGGTGTAGGTTTTTAGTGATATAGACATTATGCTTGGACTTGGGGTCAATTCCTATCATATCTTAGTATTCCCAAGAAAAAATATTTCCACGGATTTGAATTAAATTCACTATCTCTTGTTGTTGAAGAGAAATAAATTGGCTATTGATGTTCCATGTTTTCCCAGAAGGAATTCCATTGAAGTGGTTAGTGGTTCGTATATTGCCATAATATGCCATTGCTATGGGGTGGGATTATTTTTTTCAAGGTTAAGGAGTGGGTAGTACTAGTTTGTGGAAGGATTCATTTTATTAGCCCATGACTAATTGAAATAATGAAGATGGAAATAAGGCATAACTTGAGGAATTTTTTGAGGTGCTACTTGCCTATTTTAGTCCTCGACTCCTTCATTCATGGCATTTAAACTAGTTAATTAAGGACATTGACTTGCATTATGAAATTATTTACAAATGATGCAAATTTACTCAATATTAAATGGGCATTCATGGTGAGGATGACTTTTGGTACATTTTGTACAAACAACTATGAGATCCTTCTCTTCCTCCTCTTACTTATTAATGATTTGGAGAGTATCAGATTGTATTTCTACCAAGCACAAGATATTTTTCTTCATATCATCCAAAGAATTGTGAATTTCGTTCGTGCCCATCATAAGAATTTATAGGATTCAGTGCAAGAAAGTAATAAGAATAAATTAATTTAAATATATTGGCATTGATAGCATCACTATTCGTCATACGCAAATTATATATATATATATATATATTGTAATAGGATAATCAACCAACCATATCATCTAGTACGATATCTTCATCCCTTCATAAATAGGACATTGTATCATGAAAAACTCGCACACCTGTGAAAATTTTGTGATTCACACAGTAAAGCATCATCAATACACAACATGCATCATGCTGAAGATCCCTTCACAATATCAAAAGAGCAGATTGAGTCCAAAATGGCCCCAAAAGCGGTCAAATACGAAAATTGCATGGTTAAAATATTTGTTAATACACTCTAAAACGTGCATCTCCATAACAACACCCATGCTGCAACATGGATTTTCCATCGAGCTCTTTGCTGCTGAAACAAATGATGAGATTTCACCCACCAATGACACATTGAAGGCTCATGAAAGCTCCACTTACTCAATAAATTTGAATTTTGACTCTCCACACACTTGGTTTCCTTAAATGGCCTCTTGGTGTACTTTGGAGCCAAAACATTGATCATTGAATTCACATTATGATCTTGTTATTTCTTGGCCACCTCTTTTCATATAAACAAAATCCATGGGAATGCTTATTGTAAGAATAATTTTGAGTAAGATTATGTTGTTGGAATTGTGATTAAGCTTCCTCTTACCTCACCTCTCCGCTTTTGTGAAACGATTTGCTAAATCTCCCTTTTTCTCCTTCGCTCAAGGGTAAAGTGTTCTTCTCATTTGGTTCCTTAACCATTTTGCAAACAAGTTAGGAAAAGAAAGGCCTACCTTAGGAAGATTGTTTGCCTCCTTTGGGAGCTCACATCTCTAAGGTGTTGTACTAGCTTGACCATTGGGTAATATATAAGTGGTTTTGCTCACATGGATTGTTGAAGTTTCCATCCTCTAGTCCATGTGTTGTTTTATTTAGCTTTGCTACCATTTTCTTTGTTTTATTTCGTCTTGCACTAACAATCTCTTACAAAATCACTCAGGTCATTATCTCATCACCTCCTCACAACTGAAGGGGCTCCAAATACCGAGGCCTTTATATAGCCTACAAGGCCTAGACCCTCACCAAGTGGGAAGAGAGCACGCTTGTGCAATATTTCCCACAATAACAATAATGGAAACCATACTTCATTTTTGTTCATTTCTCTTTACTTAGGTTGTTGTTGTAGGGTGTTTAATTTATGGTGTCGTTTTTTTTAAGGTGAAGCGTACCATACCTCTCATCCCAAGAATTCAAACTCCATTTGATCAATTAAACTATTTTATCAAACATACGGTTTCCAACGTTTATAACACACTGACATTGCATTTAGATCTTTGAAAAACACACAAGCCATGCATTTTAATAGACCTCTGCTTGCATGGTTCGACCGACCTACATAAACGCAATTTTTCTGTCACTGTCCCTACACGACAATACTCCAATGAGTGTTTTTGCTATGCTGCAACATGACAATAAATTTATTTTCTGCGTTGATTGCTATTTCTTTTCCTTTTATTAGTTTAGTGAACAATTTGTATCCCAATTGTTGCTCATTGATGAACTATGAATTAATTAACTAACAATAGTTATTTTTATAATAATTATCCCACTTAGACTAATATTAGGAAGTAAAGGGGTCATCCCTTGAAATATACTTAGGTAACCACCCTTGAGGATTTCAATGGGCCTTATTGGTGTCACTAGAATTCAAGACATCTTATGGTTCTTTGATTTATTTTTAACATATTTAGTTGAAATAATGTAGAATCCACTTTTTGCACACAAGAAAGGGCCTAAAGACAATTCTCTCCCAAAGTATTCTCTTCACAATTTATGTGAATCAGATTCGAGAGTAAAGCGTGAAATACCTCCATTGCACACTTATCATTTTTTTTTGCAAGCATCATTAGTTTGTTTAAAGATCAAGTTACAATTTCCATTATCTTGCTTTGAGCACTTTATTTAATTGCAAAAATACTATTTTCTTTCATCACATGTGTTTTCCTACTTGCACACATTAAGGGACCTAAAGACTCTTTCACTCCAAGTATGCTCTTCACAATTTCGATGAATAAAAAAGGAAGGGAATTTTGAAATACCTCCCCTACACATTTAATTCACAACAAACTCTATAAAAGTCAACCATCGTAAATTCTAACCAACTAAACTCCTCCACGGGAAGTCACAAAACAACATTTTTAGTTTACTAGGATTGATTGGGCTAGGCATCCAAAATACACCCACCAATCTAGTTTCATTAGGCATATTTTTGAAACATAGCATTGTTGTCTTTTAGGGTGCTTTTAAATCCTGATATAAGCAAGTGTTCAAAGAGATCCCGGATCATAAGTGTACCAATACCAAGGAAGTATTAATGCTAGGGATGGTAACACCATTTTAATCCCTACAATACCACACATATTAATGATGTATTTGTGAATCATAGTTTTGCTTCATGATTCACTTGTAATTATAAAATATTAACTTAGCCAATGGCATCTTATAATGTCATATCCATCAGTAATCGTACATAGCCATCTATCCTGGATGATGCCAATATATGAATGGAAAACAGTGTCCATCATAATATTAGTAGCTATGGAAATGGCTTATGCTAAAGGGATTGATTATTAGTTGTATTAGTTTCTTATTTTGTAGGTTTTAAGCATGATAGTAGATTGTGTGGATTAGGTGCATCACTCGCATGATTTCACATGCAATTTCATATAATTTGATTGTGGTCAAGAACAAGTTGTAAATGTGCATTGCTGTGAATACAATTTAACATTGTATATGCAATTGGATCATGGTAAGGAAAAATTTAAATGTAAATTGTTGTGCATTGTTATCATTGCGCAATGTTGTAATTTTGCATTGTTCTCATATTTATAACTAATATCTCAATGCAATCGTAAAATCTATAAAAAATTGGGAACATTACACATAGAAACATTATTGGCCACACATGTATGATCACACATAAGACTGAACTGTGAAGATGTCAAGAGTCGATATGAAATATATATTATACCATGGAATTTATAATACAAAAATAGACGGCCCTTAGATGGCTTGTCAATGTACATGTATCAAAAACATCAATGATGGACATGCAAACAAAAGTACATATGTACTAGACCACACATAAAAACTCTAACTTCCTCTTGTACACACAAGTACATATTTGTCCTGGACTAACACATTAAAGCTCTAAATTCCTCTTGTTTTTTACTGAGTGTGATGATTGTTTCCTCTATCCACAACCACTATGCATCTCTGGTGATTGCAATCCATAGATCTTATTTCTTGATTAGGTAACTGAACTAATACTAAACCACTAACAAACTTTGAAAATTTAAAATACCACTCACATACATAAAACCAACAGTCACTACATCCATACAGGGTATAGATTCATGTGGTGTCCTTATCCTTGTTGAGAGACTCTCTGTAATGGTGCTCTATCAATAAAAGAAATTGTTTCAATTATCTCAACAATTATTAACATGTATGCATGAGAAAGTACTAACAAGTTCTGTAATTAATAAACATCTCACCAAAAAAATATGCAGTGTGGAAAAAGACTAGGTTTCTTCTACAGTGAGTGGAGTTGCAGGTTGAACAACAACCTCCCTCGTGTGCACTAATGGACTAGAGCGAGGCTACATTCACGAAATGCTAAAATAGTTAGACATCATGCATGTGCATAAAGAATACAAATTAACTGTACATCTACAAATATTCAAGTAGATACCTATATGTGACTTATCTCCATTGTATATGCATAATTTAACTGCAGCATCAACAACTCCTCTAAGGTCTGACGTGGAGGACTCTCCATCTTGATGTTGTAAACATGTGAAAAAAAACATTCAGAAAAACAAGTTGTGGAGTGAATTAAAAGGTAACCAACAACTGTCATTGAAGGTTGTGTGTACATTATCGTGCAATCTGTATGTCCATGATCATGGACACCCACTCTTTCTATGGAAGAGCACAATCTAGTGTAGACAAAACCCTTCTCTACATTTGGACCATGGGTAGAGCCAAACCATAAGGGTGTTGCATGGATTTGTTTTGATGCCTGCAGTCATAGAGCATTGTCATAGTTAGACATGGACATGAATGGATGAAATAATACACACTAAAAAAATAACATGTTGTAATATACTTAACTCTTCCCGAGACATATCTTCACCATGGGGGGATCGTTGCTAGCAATTTCTTACCCCTCTCTAGATCTAGATATCACCTGCAAGTTTAAAATTATAAATATTAGCAATGTATAAAGGAGTAAAATAAGAAAAAAACAATTTAAAGAATATTCAATCATTAATCATGTACTTACATTCCTGAGGCAATCATAGAATCCACCTAGGGGGCATTCACTGAGATCAATGTCTCCCTCATCTTGTTCAAAATGCAGTGCTTGGAAATTCAAAAATTGTAAATATTAGACCATTTAAAAAATTAATGAACTAACATGTATTGACAAAATGACACATATAAACAAAATGACATGTTGAAATATGACCTTAGTGTTGGTTGTTGTCACCTCCGATAGGACAACATAGGTACACTACCACCCCTTGTAGAGGCATAAAGGTTCAGATAAGGATGTGAAATATGGAGACCATAAACATGATACAAATGGATGCCTCAACAACATTAAACATCAGAGGAAATATCTCATACAAATATGGTATAAACTCTTTCAAGCTTGAAGCCAATTACATTAAAACTAGTGACTCAAAAGCATGGGAATGCAAGCCTTTCTCACTGGAGTTTCTTGGATCTCGAGATATAGAGAATATGGTCATGAAATTACAGAGTTATACATCATTTATGTCTTCCCCATCATCATCAAACTCAAATAAATTTCCTCATGCAAATTTGAAATACAACTCTTTCCAAAACAGAAGCCAAATACAAGAAAACTAGTCATTCAAGAGCATGGGAATGCAAGCCTTTCACACTGGATTTTATTGGATTTCGAGCTATAGAGAATATGGTGATGAAATTACAGAGTTATACATAATTTATGTCTATAACAACATCATCAAACTCAAATATAATCCCCCATACAAATATAATATAAAGCTACTTCAATATTGAAGCCAAATCCATGAAAACTAGTTATTCAAGAGCATGTGAATGCGAGCCTCTAATATATGTATTCTTGATATTTCGAATTACAGAGAGTATGGAAACAAGACTACAGATACATACATCATATATCCAATCTTGGGCACCAAATATCCTCATCAAAGTGCAAGCACCACTCCAACATGTGTGCCATCAAATGAGTGTGTGGGGGAATGGAGAAGAATGAATGAGAGAATAGGGAGATAGATGAGAATTCAACCATATGGAACTTCAACCTGAAAATAAAACCCCTTCATTAAGCTCCAATGAGAGGTCTAAATGTCCTCTCCATCAACCAACTTTTAAAGGAATCCAACTCCCTCGAAATTTGTTCACAAGCAGGGAGGCTGAACACTCACCGTGCAATGGACAAGCAAAATCTTTCCAAAATGCCAAAGGCTAATTAATAAATGATCAAAATCCATTATCCTTCCTCATGATGTCCTTTTATTAACTTCATGAGGCCTCCTAAGGTTGAATTTCTCTCCATGTGATTCCCCCAACTCATCTTAGTGGTTTAGTAACTCTCATGACACTTGTCTTTCTCTTCATGCTCCAATTCTTTCCCTAGTTCGAATGGCTTCCTATAACTCCCAAATTCAACCTATTTATGGCTATTTTCAGCTTTTTCATGTCATATTTTTCATATGTCTGCAATTGGGTCTGAATTTGTCATACTTGTCATAAAATCTTTCATCATTTGTTCTCATAGAGTGCATAGAATCTCCTTCCAAGTGGCACACATTGTCTTCTAGTCTCTTCCTCTTCCATGGGATCTACCCTCCTTTACCAATTCGAATTACTTGTCTCATTATATGATATTTGACACCACATCACCCTCCAATAATGTTACATTACCCACGCGTTTGAATTTGGATGATGATCATGCCAAGTGTGTGGAGAATCTAGTCACCCAAAGGCTCCACAAGCTTCCAAGTGTCTTCATGAAACCATGCCACCTTATTTTATTAACATTTATCATTTATGTGACCCATTTAAATGTGAATATTGTAAACTAAAGTCCTTTTGGGTTCCATAGTCCCTTATTACGAAATTTATGTCTCCATCTCAACCTAGGGAGCTAGTACATTGGTGGAACATTATTTGCAAGTAGTCTTATTTGGAAATTATTTAATTGGAGAAAAGACAATCCTCTCCACTCATGATTGCTTGTCCTCAATCAATTTTAAACATGTATTTTGAACAACCTTCTTTTCTTCCAAAATTTTGCTTCAAATCTTAGTTGTAATTTGAGCAGTGGCACTCATGTACTACTATAGTGTGTTTCCAAAAGTAAAGATATGTGGATATTTATATATTTATATATCCCATGACATCACTACTAACACCAAAAGGATTAATAAAATCCATCAAAACAAAATTTGAACAAATAATCTTTACCTCCATCTTTTGGGAACATTTTCTGAACTTTCATCCCTTTTTGCTTCTGTATAATTCTTTGAAGTTGGTACTGAGTTGTCAAACTTGAATTTCCAAGATTCCAAGAAAATTTCAAAGAGAAACCACCAACCTTTTTGCTTCTCTACTCTTATTACAATCACCTTCTCAAGTGGTGACTCAATTAGCCCTACTACTTGTTTCCCCAAAAATTGGAAGCAAGCAATGCCAGGATCCCATTGCTTGTATTGCACCCTTCCAAACATCATGAGTACAAAATATAAATAATGACAGTAGATAACAACATCATACAAATGTACATCAATAAGGCACCTCATCAAAGAGTCATGAAAGTGCTTGTACATCTGACTAAGTAGTTCAATATGTGGCCCATACACACAAGCATAAGGTGTTTTATCAAATCTGCCCCAATGACATAGGTGAGGATGCCATGTCCTATATTGCTGCTACAAAAGAATATAAGGTGCATCAAGATAATAAACCATGTATTCTTTCATCCAAGAAGTGAATGAAGAACCTCCACCAAAATATGAACCAAATATGGAGCAAAGAAAACATAAAGTCTTCAAGTGACTCAAATAAGTCTCATCAATACACCCATGAATTTGTATATCAACATGAAACAACAAAGGATGTTGCTGCCAATAATAATGTTCTTCAATCATATATCTCTTAGCCCAAGTGTGGGATGAAGTTCCTCTAACATCAAATGGACTAGGAAAGGAGCAAGGAAAATCATGAGTCTCCAAGTGACTCAAGTAAACATCATAAGTGCATCCACGCAGATACGTATGATCATAATGTAACAAAGTATGTTGCTTCAAATGTAAAGAAGATGGTGCTCTAGTAATGTCATCATGAAAGGGATAGATATAAGTTACACACTCTTCATGTGGCACCATAAAAAACCTTTCACCCAATTTTCAACCCTAATTGATGTGGTTGAAAATGAAGCAGGGAGTGAATAATTGTGAACTAGTTACCAACCTTACCTTTTTGCAACTCTTACCTATCAAAATTTTGAATGCATATTCTCTATCGTTGGCTGGTCCAACTATTGTGAGATCATGTGCCTCCAAGGATCTACAACTCTCACCAAGAGGCAACTCATAATCTCTCTCAACAAGAACAAGTGCTTGGTTTCCTTCTTGTTGGAATGTAGCCTCTCCAAGCACCTCCATATCAACATGTACCTCATGTTCCACCATCACATGAGGTTCCTCCATTGTAACATAAATGCTTTCAGCCATTGAATGATTGTTTGAAATCTAGGAGGGTGTAAAGGACCCTTGCAACCTCTTTTGAAGTTGCTCAATATGCACCATAGATTTTTGGAGTGCATTTTGGGTGGACTCCAACTCATTTGAGAGCTTGTCATTATCTTATACATTCTTCAAGGTTATTCCATGATACAAACCAACAAGCTCAATTAAATAATCTCTATCAAAACGCAAATCCAAAAGATTACCTTTGATTTCGGATATTGCCTTCTGAATTTTCTCGATTGTTGACTAAATTGTCATTGATGCCAACAGGTGTGTGTCGGTGTGTCTTGGTTCCCCTTGAGGAGCCCCCAAGGGTTAATTAGTTTTCAGTGTCAAAGGAGACATTTTTATCTTGTCCAAGCCCAATCCTGAAGCCCTTGGAGCCCTTTGGACAATGACAAGATCCATGAACACCCTTTAGAGTGTATAAGTACCATTGAGCTATCTCTATGGTTCCTTAATTGTTTCTTTGGTTCCCTAGTACCACAACCTATGCCCTAGTATCCCTAGAAAGTGTCCTTGGTGGGTTGAAGAAGTTGCAAGAGGACAAATGACCCTTTCAATAGTAATTTGTGTTTTAATAAGGTCATGGTAGACTAGGAGACGTTATGAAGCATGTGATAACTTTGTTGACCTAACAAAAGCCCTAAAATTATTACCTTTGGTTGCTAAGCCTACAATCTACCCTATGTTGTATGCCTTGTTCTTAAAACACTAATAATGCCCTAATGTTGCATTGATCCCTATTGCACCTTTACATTAACACTTGAAAACCTTAGTTGATGACCCTTAAACCCACAAGTCCATCAAATTGTTGTTGGTTGAAGTAACAATTATCCCTTGACTTATAATGGATTCCTTTATGAATGTTTTTAATCATTAAACACCCTTGGAAGAGAACATTGAAAACCCTTTTAATTAAAATTAATGAATTCATTGTTAAACCCTTAACTAAGTGTGTGATAAAACAATTTAAAAATAATTAAAAATTAATTAATAACTTACCGTTGACCCACCTTTGAAAGCATGCAACCATACTAAGTTTCCAAATTAAGTTAAAGTAGTAACACAAGTTAAATCATTAAAATGACTTAACCCTCAGTTAAGGTCGACCCATTTTAGACTTAAGTTTTTATTTTTAAATTAAAATATTTAAACATTTAAATGTTAAAAAAAATTAAAATTAATAAATCACTTACCCCTCATAAAGTCGGCCCCATCCTCTCACTCTCAACGCTTGGATAAGTATATAAATACACCAACCTTTGTCATTGCCAAACTAGAAACAAATGCACTGTTTTGGTAGCTTTTGCACTGAGTTAATTCATTGGTATGAGGAATTTGTTTTTGGGATACATAGTAGTAGAGAGTTGCAGACCCAAATTCCTCTTTCACAAAGATTTTTTTTGGGATTAGAAACTTGTGATAGTCCAAATTTTTCAAGGGAAAAATAGTTTGGATTTATGGGAAGATTAAAACAATCCTCTTTGCAAGGTTATTACTGACTCAAATTTCGTGAGGTCCTTCAACAGTCCCGAGTTTATCAGCTCGAGTCTTGTGTTTCTGCTGCCCTCCTTTGACAGACTCGAGTCTCCTCAGTTAGCAAACAATCCTAGTTTTTTGATGTCTTCTTTACCACAGGTTATCCACAACACTAACAAGTGTACAGTTCTCCACATTACTCAATAAAGGTATGTTGGCATGTATATACAATGATTATTTGGTAGTGATTAGAGGGCATAGGTTATCAGCAATAGGAAGTTCAGGTATTGGTATTTGACAGGTCCATAGGTTCAAATCTCTTTTTCTTAGGGTGGTAGGGTGGTGCTAGGGATCACAATCTTGTGAGTTAATTTGTTGTAGCAGCTTGTCAGTTGTGGTTGACGAAGCCTAAGGGGTTGTAGCCCCATCCAACTGTAGCTGTTAAAGCTGTATTAAATTTGTTTACCCCAGTTGTTTCTTGGTCAAATTTATTTTTAAAAAGGTTTCTGTAGCTTTACCCCCAAGACTTGGGTTTCCACGTCAAAATTATTGTGTAATGTGCATCTTATTATTTTTGTATACATTGATGATATGCTATGATTGGTGATTAGTAACTTGCTCTTGATTAAATTTTTTATAATAGTGCAAGTACTGATTCACCCACCTCTCAGTATTTCAACAATTGGTATCATATCCAAGTTCCTTCAAAGTAGTCTAACTGTTGGAAGGAAGTCATGGGAAAGTTTGATAAATAATGAAAAAATGAAACACCCTTGTTTGATGGGAGAAATTATGCATTCTGGAGCACAAGGATGAGATCCTTCATAGAAGCTCAAGGGATATAAGTATGGAAAAGTATCTAGAATGGGTACAACGTACCAACTACCATACCAACATATGCAGTTGAGTTGAGTCACTACAACAACAACTAAAAGGCCAGAAATCACCTTCTAGGTGCTATAGATGAATTTGTCTTCAACAAAGTGATGAACTGCCTCTCTGCAAAGGAAATGTGGGACAAACTCCAAACCCCATATGCATTAGAATTAATGTGCCATTGATATTTAGATAATGAGTGCAATTAGATTTAATTATTATGCAGTGTAAAGGAATGAATAATACCCACTGAAGCAAACAAATATCGCAGGAAACATACAAGTATTTCTCAATATAATTACAGTATAAACTTCATTAGTCCCACCAGTATACAACATTGTTACATAAAGGAGAATTCAAATCATGTGCATAGGATTTGAATTCACCAACTCAATCTGACGGTATGGCTAACTAGAAGTGTCTAAATCACTATCGAAGTTCACTAGGCTAACTACATATGTCTAATTCAGTCTCTCCATCAGTTATAATCATTTAAAATAGTCTAATTGATGTGGTAGGTGAGAATAGGCACCTTCCCACATGCAACCATTCAAGACTAGTGCTAATTGAATTGGAGGACATCTAACTAAATGTAACAGGAGCATATCTTAGCTTGACTAGTTACCAACTACCAACAACTGAAGGAGGTTGGTGTCGACATTCCCAGTGGCTCCTAAATTGTAGGTATTGGTCTAGGAGGCACATAAACTGATGCATGAAGGTGCAATCAGTTGCAGTTAACCTATATATGTGTTCCCCACACTCTAGTGACTTGTATAGGTGGCCCCAGTGGACCCAATAATAACTAAA
>LPNX010988938.1:11232-25438 GCA_001517045.1 Pseudotsuga menziesii
AACATTGGAATATTTGTAAGAACTGTTAGAGTAATTGTAATCCCTCAACCTATTAGTGATCAACTAAATAATTAGAGCAGTTTGGGGCAGTTTATAGTCTATCTATATGGGAACATTCTTATGGAATCTAATCATGGGAAGGCACGTTCAAGAATACAAATTTTAGTTCTTCTTCAAGTGGTTTGTTAGTGTTCTATATGTATCAAGCATGCTCGTATATCTTGCACTAGTTGGATCCCCTTGCACTAGATGGTCCTTGAATCCTTATGGTATCCCTAATCCCACAAGCCTGGTGTGGCTCATGTGTGTGAAGCATTCGGCTCCCAGCTCTTGAAGTAAAGTACCTTTGCAAACATACTAATTAATCAAGGTTCCAACATGTATTTTATGGATCAAGAGTAAAAATATTATGTTAAAACCCTGAAAATGTGCAAGGGTAACACAACCCCTTATTGATCCATATGAAGGAACTAACAACCCTTGAAATAGATTATACTGGTACATATACATTTGGAAAGAAAAAGATACTTACATTGGAGTTGGTTCTTCAGACAACCACATATTTGGAATAGTCTCACAGAGCTCAAAGATATTTAGCATTATGCCTACTAGTGCAATCAGTGAGCACAAAAGATGAGACCAATCGAAAAGGAAGAAATAAATTTGAAAGATTGTGGTGACAACTCTGACCTTGGTCTAGTTGAGCAGTTTGTTAAGGTATTATTGGATATTCTTTTTTCCCTTAAACAATTTGATACATATTACAATGTGGTACAAAAAAATAAAAAAGGGAACCAGTTTTATAAAAAATAATATGAGTTATTGAAGGAGTACTGGATACTTGTTTAAGCCCAATTCAAAAGGTAGTGAAGTATCTCTAGACAAATTCATATGGAGACCCATTGAAAAGCCTTGTCTATAATCTACAGACTTTGATGAATCCTTTATATACATCTAAGAGACTAATTTTATATTTGTGTTAGCCACTTCTGAATATTTGAGGAAAGATGACGCTAAAGTCTAGATTTATTTCTCACTCACTTAAAGACTAGTATTTGGTGATTGGACATGACAAGATCATACACTAAGTCATTTCAACAGTTCTGAGCAGCATTTATCTACTCTACAACAATTTGCAGTATAAAGGAAAGATTCCATAATGAAGTTCACAAATTGAGTTATGATGTTTCAGAGCCAACTTCCAAGGGTTTGAATGCCTTTTAAAGCACATTAAGAACAGGCCAAGGCTACCAATAGCAGTAGTATGACAACAGGTGGAAGGGATGATATCCTGGTAGAGATAACCTCACAAATAAAAAGATGAAGTAGAGTCTTAGGGGAAACAAGAACCATCAATTATCAACAACATCTGTTAAAGCAAGATCTCAGGGAGAGATGACCTTTGATGACTAGATCGTAGAACCGTATTTGTGTGGTAGTTATAGTATTATAAGAAAATAATAGCTTAACTATATGGCCCATATTCAACATTAAGGGGGGATGTTCTGATATAATGACTTGTCTTCAATGATGCCCAATAAGAAGCCTAATTATAAGGATATGGTTCTTCCATGTCCAAGGTAGGATAATCTGGAGAACAAATTTTGTTACAAAAACAATTACAATGTGCATCAGCATTGGCATATTTGTAAGAACTGTTAGAGTAATTGTAAGCCCTCAACCTATTAGTGATCAATTAAATAATTAGAGCAGTTTGGGGCAGTTTATAGTCTATCTATATGGGAACATTCTTATGGAATCTAATCATGGGAAGGCACCTTCAAGAATACAAATTTTAGTTCTTCTTCAAGTGGTTTTTTAGTGTTCTATATGTATCAAGCATGCTCGTCTTACAAGCCAAATGGAAGTTGTGGGAATTCCATATGTTAAAGATGTGGGTTCTGAAATCCATCCACAACCTTATGGTTTTGACTACCTTCTTATAGAGAGGATGCATGGCAACATATTTTTTTATTCCTTGGTAAACTTGGCAACGCCTACTGGGATGTCAAAGTAAATAATGAGCATTTCAGGGATTTGTGGGAACTTCAAAAAACTAAAACTGGGGCCCTGTGGGGTCTAGTGTGTGTATTGCTAATGCTTCATATGTAGATTCTCATATTTGTTATGACCTATAAGGTGTATTCTTGATTTATAGGAATGTAGAGGAAAACAATATTGAGAAATTGGTAGAAGATCTTCAAAGGATCTCAGATTCACACTCTTTTTCCATGGGCATGAGAAAATTGTCGAAAATCAAACTAGATGAGAGAATAGACACAGGAAAGACAAAATGCAACATGAAAACATAGATTTTAGTGAAAATGGGTGTTGATGAAGGAAAACATTTAGGATAGAAGCCATAAGAATTACTAAGTGACCTTTCCTATCACATTTTATACAAGTCATAATTGGTGGCAGCTTGGACCCCTAAATTGTTGATTTTTAGATGACCGCAACCTCCAACTGTAACGCCATATGTGAGAATAGTTGAAGAGGAATACAAGGTATATGGATCACTACATGGATATTTTCATCAAAGGAATACAAAGGTGAAAAATACTAGGCCAAAGAAGAAGACAAGTAAAGGACTGAATAAATCTTTTCATATTCAATAAGATTTCCATCAAATTTCGAGTTCAACTTTCGGTAAACATGTGCAAATGAAGTGAACGGGAATTACTACACTAGAACTCAAACAATAGAGAGATAGATGCTGCAAATGAGAAGCAAAAATTTGAATTTTGTTGGTTGTCCAATCTATTACCATTTTTGAATCCCCGAAAAGCTGGAGCGGAATGACGTTCTTGTGGTGCCTTATTCAATTTGTATAGTTGATTGTAGACACCTTGCTTGGTGAAATACCAATCCCCTATGAAATGACGTTCTTGTGGAGCCTTCTTTGATCTGTACAGTTGATTGTAGACACCTTGCTTGGTGAAATACCAGTCTCCTATGCCCGCTATGACTCTCCTGGCCAGTGCAGCTTAATCTCAGATCCTGCCATGGTGATCAAGCATCAGTCACACAAATTCACACTTCAATGTAAATTTATCTAAGAGGGCAAATGAAAGTTTAAATAGAATAATTTGAAAAAAAAATTGAACATTTACCTATGAAATCCGAGGGTTTTCATCCCATTCGCGCCGATCAACCTCTAAAATCAAAATCAAAGGATTTCCATTTGTTATTGGCGCCAAGCATTTAGCTGAGGGTTTCCATTTTCGATTCGCGCCCATTTTTGCTCTCAATGGCCGAGGATCCAACAAAGCTATGCTCTCAATGGCCAAGGATACAACATAGATATCCAGTGGAGCTGGATAATCAATAACCCCAATCTTTTTAAAGCTAATACGGCGGATGGCAAATTTTTTTAAATCTCTTATGGTGGATGCGGGAGAGGGTCTCTCGAGGAAGATCGAATGCATTTCTTGCCAGAGCCAGGTGGATGCTGGACATGGTCTTCAGGAAGATCGCGTGCATTTCTTGCCGGAGCCAGATGAATTGAACCCAAACGCCTCATTAAATTTTATCTTTTTACATTTGGGTTGGGGAGGTTCCTGCTTATTTATGGGCCATCTTTCAATTTAATTTTGTAGAAATAGATGGTGGAAATGTGAGGCATTATGGGAAAGTGTTATGAATTTATTAGTAAACATCTCAAATTTCACATTTATTTTTATTATGGTACTCAAATCATTTTTATTTCATTTTGAAATATATATATTAAATTATTAAAACATTTGTTAAAACAAAGTTAAAATAATGATCATTTATAAAAATAAATAATGTTAATCAATGTAGAATCATTTTAGTTTGAGGTTTATTGTCTTAATAAACCAAATTTTGGCATTTAAACAAACCTTTGGCATTTAAATTTAATAAAAAATATAAATCTTGCTCTAAAGAGATAATATTTAAAACATAAAGACAAAATATCCTAATAAACCAAATTTTGTAAATTTTTGCACCAACTTTTCCTTTTACTCGGATGGCCACTAAAGCTCTTCTTCTTCAAAATATTTCTATAATTAATTCTGGTCAAACATTTCATCGAAGTTAGTTTTCTGAAATAAATATTTCGGGCAGCTTTGATAAAAGTGAATTAATTCTGGGCAGTTTCGATAAGAGTGAAAAGTACAATTAATATATTAAAAAATTATCTACATGGCATTATTTAATATATTTGTTGATTTCATTTTAGAAGGCCCATTTTGGGTTGAAATTTCCTCTAATGAATGTGCAGTGATGATGGCCGTATTGTTAGAAACTTTGTTTCTCAGGCACTACAGAAAGATCCTTTGGTGGTATATGGTGATAATAAGCAAACAGAGAGATTTCAGTATGTTTCTGATTTGGTTGATGGTTTGATTTGACTCATGGAAAGCAACCAAGTTGGACCTTTCAATCCAGGAAATTATGGAGTGTTCATGATGCTAGAGCTCACCGAGGTTTTAAAATGAACAATATATTATAGTGTGGATTGAATTCACAGAAAAAACGATTGGTGATCCACATAAAAGAAAGCCAGATATTATAAAAGCAAGGAAAATTCATGGACCTGGCTCCCTACTTGTCCTTCACACTACTACATTTCCCTCCATACGGATGTATCTACAACAAATTTTGAACCAAGGCTCGACATGGAATTTGGGTGAAGCCTTGTATGCATCCCTTCTAATCTTAGTTTCTTAAATATGATTTTATCTGTCACAGCGTTTGAACTAAGGCTCAACATGGAAGTCAGGTGAAACATCCCTTCAAATCTTATGGCAGGGGTTTGTAGATGAATTAAAGAGTCGGAGATATGAATATAGAGCACATTGTTGGTATTACAATGTTGATAGGATTTTGAATTTAGGATGTCAGATCATAACATANGGGTTTTGTAGATGAATTAAAGAGTCGGAGATATGAATATAGAGCACATTGTTGGTATTACAATGTTGATAGGATTTTGAATTTAGGATGTCAGATCATAACATATATTGATTATTTTTTTATTTTGTATCAGAGCAAAAGCTTTGTTATTTCAATTCCAGTAGCTTCGATCACATTGTCTCTATGCATATATCTCATGAATGAACTATTAATGTTATTTTCTATTAACTTCAATGGGATGATTGACGTTTGGAACTCAACTATTAACTCCAACGGGATGATTGACGTTTGGAACTCAACCTAGAAACTGAAAAAAAGACCTTTATATGGTACATATAGAAATTGTTTCTAATGTTATCATTACATTGGCTTTAGCAAGTGTTGTTATGTTTATTTATTTGGATCTTCGATATATAGGATGCCAAATAATCAAAGCCATGTTCTTTGTTTGCATTGTTCTATATATTGGTTAGTTTGTTTTTTTCTTCTTTTGTGTCTAACATTTTTATTTATTTTTTCCATTGCTGAATTTTTTATTATCATAAAATTGGAAGGATATTTTTTTATAAAATTCATTTATTTTCACTATTTATATAATCATATAGACTGCAAAAATTTGTAATAATAATATTTTTCATAACTACTAAATTCTAAACTAAATTCCTTGTGGTATTATTGACACTAGACTAAGCTCAACCTAGTGAACCGCTAGACCATTCAGTACAACCTCTCTAAACATGATATTTTACAATCTCAATGAACAACTACAGGTATGCATTCGAATATGTACTTGTGGAACGAGACATTTTTTATTAGAGAGTCAACTGAACAAAGAAGAAATTAAATTCCCACCCTAAGATGAGCTATGTCTCTTCCTAGGTTTTCAATGTTTTGCTGATTTGCACATAAAGATTTTAATTTTTAGCTATACAACTGTACTGTACTAAATGATTCCTTCTTATTGGATTCCAATTAATACTGATTTAAATTAGAATATTTATTATAAGCATACAAATGATATAATTTGAATAGATTTGATAGTTCTCTAGACATCAAAGATCAAATTGCATTTATGAAAGAATATAATTGTTAAACGGGGATAAGTATAAACAGGGTAGGATTCTGAAATACTGTTTTAAGGTGTTAAATGGTTTTACCAAGCTAGAAGATAAATTAGACTTAGTTTTAAGATAATAATCATCTGCTTGACATTTGCGGAAATTTGGTTGATATATTATTTAATATGAAAGTGAGTTAAAATAATTTGAGGCTTAAGTTATCTAGCTCCACAATTTAGTTGATATATACGATGTTGAAGAAAAATAATGGTGGGTGAAATCTTTTCAAAGGAATATTCTCATATTTTGGGGTTACATAGGTTTAATAAATTTGTCATTAAGAAGGATATGATGATGCTCCACGATGATGAAGAAAAATAATGGTGGGTGAAATCTTTTCAAAGGAATATTCTCATATTTTGGGGTTACATAAGTTTAATAAATTTGTCATTAAGGAGGAAGGAAAGACAGGTTGAGATGGAAAACGCCCTTTTCAATGTAATTTTTTGTTTCTCATTTCTTAAGATGACTTTTGCAAAAACATTCTTGTTATTTCTTAAGATGTCTTTTGCAGAAACATTTTCTCGTTTTCCTGCAACACATTCCATTTCTCCTGAAACTCGTAGGGGCCATTTCACATGTACTACAAAAACTTTAACGTAAACTATAAAGGTGGTAGATGGTGGATTAAATGTTGTTGATTTTTAACACTACAAAAAGGAAGGGTAGATTCATTAGTTGAGAATGCAACAAGGGTGCCCAGTGAAGAGAAAAGCAGATACCAGAATAGAGGAGGTTGTAGAGATGATAATTCTTGAACTTTATCGTTGAAATTTAGGTCATATTTATCCTTATATCATATTTTAACGTTGACTCGTTGCATTACTTATATTTGACTCTTGAGTCGAGTTATTTGGCTTGGGGATTTTGATGCTTAAAAAAAAACTCGATAATAAATGTTATGGTACAGTTGTTCAGGTCCTCTATAATTTGACATGAACGTTGGAAATAAATCTTGTTTAGAAAACTATTAAATCAGCTTTGAGATGCTCTAAGCTCTGAGTTGCTCTATGCCAGGATTAAATGCCTCTACAATAGTCTCTATGCCACAATATTTAGCAATATATTTAAATAAATCAACTCTGCAATGCTCATGCCTCTATAATAGTCTTTATTCCACAATAACTATTGTGGCATAGAGAATATTGCAAAGGAATTTAAGCCTATCATAGAGAATTGTAGAATTGATTTATTTCTATTCTGGCATAGAGACAGTTGCAGAGGCATTTAATCCTATCAAGATCATTGCACAGTTGATTTATTTTAAGATATTTATAAATATTGCGGCATAGAGAATATTGTAGAGGCAATTAATCCTGGCATGGATCATCGCAGAGTTGCTTTATTTCAAGATATTTCTATAAAAAAATGATTCCCCGGGTTTAAGACAAAGTCTAGAAGAGTTGAACAACTGCAACATAAGATTTAATGACAAGTATATGTACCTACTTTATCGTTCTATAACTGATCCTCCCATTCATTCTTGTCATTCTTGTCTACCTTAATATGTTTGAAAGAGTATATTTGATCCTTTTTAGCAACCCATTCTACCTTAATATAGGTATTTGTTTTTATCTTCCTCCAACGCCTCCATTGATCGTTTTGTATTATCATTGACTACAATGTGTGTTGGTAAACTCCAAACTATCATTCATTAACTATCCTATGAGATGTAATGTCCCCTTCCATCAGCTAGATGAATATAGAGGGCATGTATTATTTTCTATGAGTATCATGTTGTTATCTCTCTGTATTGTTTCACCATGTGATTATAATAATGTGTGAGAGAATCTGTTTGCTTTGTGAAAAGTGTTGAGGATGTTCTTCCAAGAGAATAAATTGTTAAGAATGGTGAGATAGTGAGAATTTTGTCATTGGTTGACATGAATAATCTCATGAAGGGAGGCCCAATTCAAGGAAGAAGAATCTGATCTAGAGAAGAAAGGCCTTTGTTGTCATTGGTAATGGAGGCCAATTCTCATTGAAAGGTTGGGTATTATTTTTTGAATTTTTTATGAGAAAGGATATCATTGGTTTGGAGAACCATTATACAACATCAACCCACAACAATTTGATGTCGGATTGAGCTGCCATGCACATAGTAGAGTCCTTATCACCCATTCAAGGACTTCAAGGAAGTCATCAAAGATGTTGTATGTTGTTATTATTTGAATTCATACATTCTAGAGGTGCAGTGAGATATAAAACTAGGGAATACCATGACTTGTGCATCCATCATCAAATATTTTGATGCGATCAAACATATAGTGATGCAGGATAATTTGCTCTTTGTTAAAACTCCAAAATTTGTGACAGACCCTAAGGTCTTAATACTAGCCTAGCATGGGTTCATTGTAAATATTTTGTAAAGTATCAGAGTTTCCCATAATTAGAAAACATAGTTGAAGAATATTCTGATTTGAAATAGGTGTTAGTGTAAATGACAGAGTCAAGTAAACTAATTCCTTAAACAATGGAATGACTTGAGGGAGTTATAGAATTATCTGGGAATATTTGCATGTATATAGGAGTGCAGAAATAGTTGGATTGTTTGTTTGGGAAAATAAGAGTGCAGAAATAGTTAATAGGTATGGCATCGTGGTTATTACATCAGGTTGCATTTTCTAGTGGATTGTAAACAATGAATAAAATTTGCAGTTAATTTCTTGAACAACAAGGCAGCCCAAAAGCTAAAACTAAGAAGACAACATCCATTATATATAGAGTTAATCTATACCACTTCAAATTTTAATGGTGTTCCCACCTTTCCAAAGAGGCACTCAGGGCCATTCTCTGGTCTAAAGTTGCCATCTTAACTTGTGACAAGCATCTTGGAATGTTGGATAATGGGAAATACACATATCGCTGCCCTAGAAAGAAACCAATTCTCTGTTTGTGAAAATTCACTCAGTGAGAGTGATTGTATGGAAATGTGTGATGAATTTTATAAAGGAAGGTGCATAAATTGTTACAATTACGAGAAGACAAACATGCAGAGCTTAAAGCATTATCTTGGAATGTTGGATAATGGGAAATACACATATAGCTTCCCTAGAAAGAAACCAATTCTCTGTTTGTGAAAATTCACTCAGTGAGAGTGATTGTATGGAAATGTTTGATGAATTTTATAAAGGAAGGTGCATAGATTGTTACAATTACGAGAAGACAAACATGCAGAGCTTAAAGCATTGCATATTCATTGGTGATCACCATCAATTATCAACAACTAAGGTTAATATGCATAATTTACCACACCTAGATTCATTCTGGACTTTTATTAACCAGTAACGTTTTATCCCTTTAAACCTTGGAACAGGTGAATAACTTATTCTTCTTGGAATAGGTGAGTAACTTCTTCTTCTTGAAACATAGAAGATATGATGAAGTTGCACCAATTTCCCCCTTCTTTTCCCTTTGGCAGAGGACACAACATGCACTAAAGAGTGCCCACTTTATGGGCTAACCACTCATCTAAGTACTTAATTCTCGTCTATCTTGATGTCAAATTACTCTATTATTGCCATTTTTGTTTGTGTACTCAACTCCAGCCATACAACTCCTACTGTGGCTCGTTAATAGATTAATAGGGTTGGGCTACAATGCTTAAGTAATTCATTGAGACACCATTATTATATAAATAACACAAACTAAATTGAGTGATTAGAGTGTAACAACCCAAGACAGCTGGATAAGTGAACTATCATATGTGCGAAAACAACATATTTTCCATCTTACAAACACAAGTTTCTTCTTGTCGATGCCCATGATCACCGCTGTGTAGACAACTTTTCACCGGATCTGTGATATTCATCAAATCTTGGATGAAGCACGATATGCAATGAGTTTTTATACATGCATATGATTACTATTACTAGGATACACAATTCATTATGTGATCAAACCTCTCATTAAATTCTACCAATAGGGTGACAACTTATGACAGGTTTCAGGGTTAATAAAATTACTAGGCCCACATTGCATGCATATCAACACATATGGACCCAGAATGTGTAGCGATGATGGCCATATTGTTAGAAACTTTGTTTCTCAGGCACTGCAGAAAGATCCTTTGGTGTTCTATGGTGATAAAAAGAAAACAAAAATATTTCAATATGTTTTTGATTTGGTTGATGGTTTGATTCGAGTCATGGAAAGAAACTAAGTTAGACCTTTCAATCCCGGCAATCCTGAAGTGTTGATGATGTTAGAGCTTAACGAGGTTGTAAAAAGAACAATAGATTCTAGTGCAAGGATTGAATTAAAAGAAAACATGATTGGTGATCCACAAAAAATAAAGCCATTTATTATAAAAGGAAGGAAGTTGCGCACAGAATTAAGATCCGGCTTGCTGAAAATTTTCCTATCCTTTCTCGTATTCAAACTAGAAAGGTAACTATCAATTATTCCAGTACCCTTTTCCATATATATATAAGTAACTATCACATACCCTTTTCCATATATATGTGAGTAATTAGCAACAATAGAACAGTACTAGCAAGTGAGAAAATATCCTCTGGTAGCATGCATTTAAAGATCAATGAAGGAACTTCTCGCTGCAAAAATGCAATTGGAGAAACTGGATATTTTGGTCCCTCTCCGACCAATTACATTAATACAGTTGGACTTGGAGATCAAGATAAAAGAGTATTTATTCTCAGGAAAAAATACTGGAGAAGGATGGAGGATTGAGCAGATGGCTTGTTTCACAAGGTCTGGGACAGTTTGTATATGTTTTTAGAGGGAAAAGGTTGAAGAGTTCCAATTATTTCAATTAACGATGGGCACAGTCAAAGAGATGGGAATACATGCTCTTGGGCCTCGATGAAGGCTAATCCATGATATTTATCAGCTAAGCCAGCCTTACTATTTCAAATCTTTTTAAACTTATTTGACAAAGAAACCTAGAATGGAGAAATCCTTGTTTTTCGAAGGAAGGAAAGGAAGGAAATGTTTATGTAATGGTTTCTTCCTAATCATGTTTCAATGTTTAGTACATGGCCATATGAGGAATGCTATTATGCTAATGTTTGAAGCAAAGTCCATTATCCAACACTCTTTCAGAAACGGTTTAACCATGATCTTTGGATTGGTAGTAATAATACATTTCTTTCCACATGAAATAAAAACTCCCGATATTCTGGAATCATAGAGATTTTAGGTTTTCAAGTGAAAATACTTGTCTAATGATGGTGATGGTGATGGTGATGGTGATCTGGCTGCAGTCTTCGTAGCTTGCGACTTCTTTCCGAGTTCAAATAAAATAATGGAGATGGTGGCCTTGGTGAGTCTGGCGTGGCCATGCTTGTACATTAGTTCGTGCAACTTTCACTGCTTCACCTATTGCAGATTTGTGATTCACAGCATAAAGAAAATAGAATCTGAGATTTTCAATTTTCCTAAGCCATTCAACAATAGCACGACTCAATCAAAACCCTAACATGTGGGTTATTAGCAAACACTAAGAGAAAGAATTCCTCTTTTCCATGGATCTTTGGTTCATCGTGATCCTCTTTTTTCTTGGTATAGGTGGGAAAATTTTGGGAAAATTTGATGGAATATACATTTTGAATTTTAAGATAAATGCAAGCCCTAAAAATGATGGGTTTAGGTTTTTTTTTTTTTTAAATATAAGAGATAAAATATCAATTTAATATAAAATAGTAGTAAACTATTTCAATGATATATATATATATATATATTTAAATTAGTATAAAAAGATAATCTATACACTTAACATAAATATAATGTTATGAGATTTATATATTTTAAAATTAATTGTTACAAAATTTTAAAACCACATAAAATGAAAAAAAAATTAAACAAGCATAAGGTTAAAAAACATAAAGGCATGGACATTAGGTTATACTAAGAATAAACATATAATGTGAAGGAGAGTAAATCAAGAAACATATCAGCTAAATTGTTTTTATGTGACAAGTATCTAGGGAGGATCTAGCCTATTAATACTTTGTATCAATAATGTAAGTGTCAACACATAGTCCATATTAGATAATGCCTTATTGAGAGTGTCACCCATTGACAAGGCCCTAGGTTTAATCTTGTGTGGTGTCTACCTACTCCTAGTAATGGTAAGGGTTGAAGAAAATTTTAAACCTAGGGCCAAAGAAATCATAGTAATTAGAAGTGGTTAAACCTTGGAGACCACATCATGGAGGTTATTATTAATGCGTGCTAGCCTTGAGTCTATTTTTGGCATGAAATCAGACATGTGGATTTCTCTTTCATCTGCGTTGTGGACCAATTCTTCATTTAAGACTTATGTTTATAGGAATCAACAAATTGACAGCCAGAATATTATGTCAAGCAAGCCCGAGGTATATTGATTAGTGATTTTCTAAATACTGATTTGAATATTTGACTGAGTCCATCATACAAGTACTGGTCGTATCTCTGCAGTGCAAGCTTGGGATCATGCGCAAGTTTGAAGTCAAGATTGAAACCACGATTTATGAGTGTTTTGAAGAAAATTGAATGAGATGACTTGATAGCTAGGTCATCCAGGAACAAGAGGATGTGTCGATCTGTTGGACTCTCAGGAGAATACCCAAGTGAAAAAATACAGAACAAAAATAATACGGATAATGTAATCAACCTGATGCTCGCAGCCATTGTTACAAAAAACAGGGTTTTCACAGGGTTTCTTCCTTGCTCTTCACTTCTGTGAATGGTGATGGATTTATCATGGAAGGCCTATGCTGGCTTGAAAATGTACATGTATATATGGTTGACCATTGAATTTTTAAGATGGAAGGTTTACCATTGAATTTTTAATATGCAGAGCTTTTAAATATTTTTCCCAATTTGTAAAATAATTATGGCTAGGTGGTTGTGGTTTATGACTATATATTGGTTGGGTAGGTTGTGGTTTATGACTATATCTTGGTTTTGGGGGCATTTTTAAACTAATTGGGTATGGTATTTTTGTCAAATAAATATGGAGGTTTGAGGTTTCATAAGTTAATTTTATATTTGTTGAGCTATGATTTTAAAGTAATTTTACAATTTTTAAATGAGATATACTATAATCTTTATGTGGAAGGTATACACATAGGAAATGGATTTTATTAGTATAAAACTTCATACATAGTGGACCATACAAAACTTCGGTTCACCTTTGAACTAAAGCATCTTTAAGTTTTCATGGTTTTGCATCAAGTTTATTTATGCTAATTGACTTTATATTGCTGTTTTTTTATACAAATTTGTACCGAGTTACAATTAACATGTGTATATTTGATTAGTTCTTGTCGTAGGTAAGACTATATGTTTCGGTATTTTATATTAATAGACATTGATACATTAAATATAAAAAATTAAACTTTGTTTTATAAAGTTTGTTGATAATTTTTTTTATTTTTATATATAATAATTTGGATGGTCATATTGTAAAGAAATGGTAGGTTTTATTGTTAAATTTGTAGATAAATAAAAAATATTGGATTTTAAAAATAAAAAATAGTAATGAAATGGTTTAATATTTCGATTGGTGGAGTAGTTAGGAAGTATTTTCACCGAGTGATGCACTTCTACTATCCGGTTTGGGAACCATCTAGAACTAGCATGGTTTTGGACAAAAAATTGTTAAATAGTCTTTATTCCTTGCTCCTCAAGACAAGGGCTACTTAGTTTAAATAACATGTTCAGGTACTTGGATGGGCCTGCATAGTTAGAGACCACTATGACATGAATCATGATCATTGAAATTTACATTGATATATCTGACATTATGTTGGATGTTTACCGAACACAATTCCTAGATCTAAACCTAGTGCAATTCCTAGTGAGGTTCCTTTCGAAAATTCTAGAATTATTCCAGGCACTATATTTGGATCTATACCTGGTGCTATGTTGGATGTATTCTAGGCACAATTCCTAGCTCTATACTTGACACTATGTTGAATGTTTTTCCTACCGAAATTCATGGCGCAATTTATGTCTCTAACCCTGTATTAATATATGGTGCTATGCTATTCAGGACGTTTTTTTGGAGGCTATTCTTGGTGTTATATGGGTTGATTTTTTGGAGACTAATTCGGACGTTAATTGGGATGCTAATTGGCCCGATGATAATTGTGATGCTTGTTACCACCTAAGTTGTACTTAGTGGTTGTTATCAAGTGAGCCTGGTGAACCGGACAGGGTTAACTTGTTCGGACTTCAAAAGACCTATGGAAGTACTTCTGGGA
>LPNX010988938.1:27126-151727 GCA_001517045.1 Pseudotsuga menziesii
TCGTCAGATCAGTCAAGCTGTATCAAAAGCACTTGGGTGACTAGCATAATTAGGACTCACCTTACCCAATTAACAAACCATCAAGTGAAAATCCAACACCTCGATCAAACCTTTACGGTGGAAAAATACCCAAAGGAAGCGGGAACCTACTGAAAAGTGATGTCGGGGCGTCGATCTCTGTCACACCCTAACGAGTGCGTTACGAACACAGCCCCAGAGACTCCATTTCAGCCCACATATTCCTTGCGGGTAGCCGTATAGGCTTTGTTTTGGACATACTCCAAGTAATCTCGGGTATATCTGGAGTCCCCCTTAAGTCTAATTTAAACAAATCACATTCCAATTTTAACTTAAAACATACCAAGATGCAATCGCAAAACATTTATTCCAAACACATGCAAGCACACTGATCTCTTTTGACTCCATTTTTAAGGCACTGGTCTTTTCTGCTTCATATATATATTGTGTATCAACTTTGTGCTTTCGTGTGTATCTTCATATCTTGTCATCTTGGTTGCCTATAGTTAAATTTTTCAAACTCCTAAATAACTGATTCAGTACAACATCATTACACTAAGAAATAATCCTTAGTAACTTAATAGGGTCTACCCCCCTTGGCTTCGTTAGGAGTTGAGCCTAAATGGAGGAGTCAAGAACAAGGTGACAGCCTTGACTCGAGACTTTCCCCCAAGGACACACCGAGTGGCTTGAAGATTTTTGCCACGTGATCCAGGTGTGTGAAAAGGCGGCAACAATGCTAATTGGGATGCTAACTATCATCCAAAATAGAGCCAACTTTTAAAAAGGGACGATAATTGGGATGCTAATTGGAATGCTAATTGGGATTTTAATTGGGATGCTAATTGGGACATTAATTGGGATGCTAATTAGCATCCAAAATAGCGCCAAATTTTCAAAAGTAACTCTAATTGGGATGCTAATTGGAACACAAATTGGGATTCTAATGGGGATGCTAGTTGGGACACTAATTGGGATGTTAATTAGGATGCTATTAACATTCAAAATAGCGTCAAATTTTAAAAAGGGACGCTAATTAGGATGCTAATTGGGACGCTAATTGGGATGCTAATAATGACGATAATTGGGACACTAACTGGGATGCTAATTAGCGTCCAAAATAGCCCCAACTTTTAAAAAGAGTCGTAAATAACATCATTAAAAGCACCATCCCGTGGAAAAGCGTCCACTTTGTCCAAAAAATGATGAAAAATACACTAAAAGTGATAGTGGACACTAGAAACGAAGCTAAAAGAGATGCTAATCAAAGGGTTTTGTTGTAGTGGTAGGGTTGTTGGAGTATCACGAATAACCATTGTACTTGTGGACTTATTAGCATATATCATCATATTGGGATCTCTGAATTATGTGTTTGGTTTTATATGTTCACTAACATAAGCCTGCATAGGAGGGGTTAAGAGGATACAATCTAAGTATTAATTAGAGTTATGTAGCCTTTCTTCTAACTGCTATGGAGCAGCAACCATGGATAAAATAACTATTTTCTGTAGATAGGCTATGATTTTAGTTCATTTCTAAGTAATGTTGGAATGTGATGATTTTTCCTTGCTTAATGCATCTTTTAATGAGGTGACAAGTAGATTAGCATCCTATGTAGTTAAAATGAATTAACATCCTATGACAAGAAACAAATCACATTGATGAAATCTCAGTGATTTGTCCACATTAGAGGGCGAAGGAATTCGAGTTTATTTAATGAGACTTCGAGTCTCTCCATGTTTTCATATTATGGAAGATTTTCAAGTAGTTAATCTCAAGATTACTCGAGTAGATATAGGACAATAATGATTTATAAAAATGTAATAAGTAGAAGACTCACATTTTGTGAGAGACATATAGGAAATTTTTTCATACTTTTCAGTAGCATTCTTATTTTGAAGCTCTTTAGAAATAGTTTATTTGTACTTTTAGAACAATGAATTTTTGAAGCAACTAATGTTAGGTTTGTGTTTCATGCAACCTGTGAGTTCATAGTTTCATTCCAACTTATGTCATGCGCAATGAGGTGGGATCCCTCCCTTCTTAAAACATGATTCTTGTGTTTATTTATAGTTAAATTAGAATGCATTGTTTTTCTCTGTTGAGTAGATGATTTTAATGATTTGAAATTTGTCATCAGTCTGATTTATAGTTGTGGTTGAAACTTTTAAAAATAATTCTTGTTTCCATCTATAGATGCATAGAACAATTTATGTAGCTATTTTGTATAGTATATGTAGTCCTAAAAGCCTAGTCTATAATGCAATTTGAAAAATGTATATTTACATGCAATTGAAACCATTTAGTTAGGTAATTTACATTCCAACTTCTATCTTAGAATAGCTTTTGGTGAATTTCTAGATTGAAATATTTCATCTTTCATGAAAAATAAATTTCATTGATACAATTTAGAGATTTTAAATAGAATAATCATTTATGATTTATCAATTATTTCCATCTTTACTAATTTTAGTTAGAGAGAACATTTCTTTCATTAGATAGATGCTTCTATAAAATAGGTTCCTTCTTTCATAGAGTAAATTTCATGCTTTTGTACAATAGATTTTGTGCTTTCATGAACTAAAATATTTTTCTTTTGTATATCAAAAATTTAATTATTTCGTAGGGTATCTCATTTGCAATTCAAAATTGTTCATGAATTTCGTAGTTTAAACTCTTAGTTAAATTAAAATTTCTATGCAGTTGCACACATTGTGATAGCACCTCTTATGTTTGTACATTGCTTGGCTGATAATAAAAGTAGGAATCATGACTTGTGGACGTGTAAAATGAAAGCATATTAGAATACCACCAGGGGGTGTTAGAGTACCCTAAATAACCACTACACCTTTGGGAATATAACATAGTTTCATCATCACATTAGGATCTTTGGACTTTGTGCTTGTTTTCATATGTTAACCAACGTCTGCAACACTGTGGTCCTTGGACTATGTATTTGGTTTTATATGTTCACCAACATCGACCTACGCTAGAGGGGTGTTGGAGTAGTCAAAATAACCACTGCACCTTTCGGAATATGATGTGGATTCATCATCACATTGGGATCCTTGGGATATGTTGCTGGTTTCATATGTTCACCAACATATTAATCACTAGGATCCTTGGACCATGTGTTTGGTTTTATATTTTCACCAACATCAACCTACATCTGAGGGGGTATTGGAGTAACCAGAATAACTATTGCGCCTTTAGGAATATGACATGGATTCATCATTACACTTGGATCCTTGGTGTAACATACCCCAAATACAAAAATAGATTCTCGAGGTGGGGAGTATAAAATTTCTTCTTTTATATACATTTAATCACACCAAATAAATTTAGAATCAATGTTTACATAAGCCGAACCATTCTTTTAAGGTTAAGAAACTAAAATATAGTCACTTTAATTCTAATGTACATAAGAAAATATTTTGTAAATTTAATAAGGTACAATTGTTACATTAGTCATAAGAATATCCTTTGAATGAGATAACAATAACACAATAGCTCTGTCTTTTTACAAGGTATTGTACTTGTACTTGATTTCCTGTGTGCAACCAATAGATATGAGACACGAGTCTCCTAAGTTGAGTAAACAAGAAAGTTAGATATGCTTTAGATGATAAAAGAATCTAAGTAACATGTATGCACATATACAACTGATTTACTCTACATTGTCTTTTGAGAGTTATCCCAATTCTTTTCCACCATTAGGCCACATCATCTGAAACCACCACTTGAAGTCATGTAACTCAACACACATATTAGTATTATACATCAAGAACATAAGTCTCATAATAAAATTAAACAAGATGAATTAAATCCATAAACAAATCTAACCATTGCAGATACTTATTTTAGCATGGGCGACTAAAAGCATATCTATGACTTTCCTCCCAATTCTTTTTGTTATTCAATTAGTTCCATCATACCGAAATATATATAAATAATTATTCCATGTTTCCTCAATATGCTAATATATAAAAATCCTTATGATAATCATCAAGAAGATAATTTAATACAAAAGATTCACCATTTAAATTATAATAACTCATTAATAACTTGTATTGGTAACCTTTCCATATAATCCCAAAGTTAATGAATGAATCCATTTTGTTTCCTTTCAATTCGTTAATCAAATTAATTCAATTATATTTGAAGTATCATAATATTAATCATTAAATTTAATCCGAGTTGATCATAATTGGGTAAACAAATGAAGATCTTCTCAAATATAGATTATAAAATCCAGACATATATGTTTTCAAATAAGTAATGGAACATATAGAAAATGTGCATTTTTAAAGAAAGGGAAACTTTATAAAGATGAAACATACATATATATTTCATTAAATTTGTTGAACCTTTTTATTTAACAGTCAAAAGGCATCTTCCTCATATGTCATATAAAGATCATGATCTTTCCAAAAGCATAACAGAGTTATGAACAAAGTTTTGATATGTAATCTTATGCCAGCAAATGCATACACTGTATCAGATTCAAAAAGAGTACTAGCAAAACTCAAAACAGGTAAATAATAATAGTTAATGTAATTTCTGGAAAGACATATTTATATATATCTACATTCCAGTTCTGATTTCGCTGATAAATAATAATACTCAATGTAATTGCAGACAAGTATATTTATATATATGTACATTCTAGTTCTGATTTTGCTGGTAAATAATAATACTCAATGTAATTGCAGACAACTATATTTATATATATCTACATTCTAGTTCTGACTTCAATGATAAATAATAATACTCAATGTATTTGTAAGAAATTATATATCTACATTCTAGGTCTGATTTTGCCAGTAAATAATAAGAGTCAATGTAATTGCAGGAAATATATATTTATATATATCTACATTCCAGATCTGATTTTTCCGGTAAATAATAATAGTCAATGTAATTGCAAGAAAGATATATTTATATATATCTACAATCCAGATTTGATTTCGCTGGTAATTAATAATATTCAATGTAATTGCAGACAAGTATATTTATATATATCTACATCCTAGTTCTGATTTCGCTAGTAAATAATAATACTCAATGTAATTGCAACAAAGTATATTTAGATCTAAAATTTATCGAAATTTATATCCAGATCCACTCTATTCTGAAAATGCGGGTAGTCAACTCCAAGATGTATAACCTTTTCAGTTCACAATATTTTTTGAAGGAAATTGTATCCATGTTATAAATGCATATCAGAGTCTTACTAAAAAATGAAACCATACTCTAGGAATTCAGATCACAAAATCTAAAGAAAACCAGAATCGTAGACATCAAATAAAAACACATACACTTACCACAGATCCATGGTACCACCAAAGGAAAAATCCCAGGCTTTAAGAAAATACATATTCAGATTTAAAAGGTTTCCAATTAAAGACATCGCAGGTAGATTCAGATACACACAACATTGCAGGAAACTGGGTTCTCCAAGAAAAACAAATCGCAGTCATAAAATATATACACATTCAAAATGGCACCAACAAACTTGATAACTCTTACAATTTTGATGTCTCCTATAAATGTATACACCTAATAATGATAATCCTTCAACTATGGTATATCATGTTCTAAGATATAATGTTTATGATATAACTAATATATATTTTACCCAAATATGTGTGTTTATGNGATATAACCAATACATATGTTAGGGTTCTTTCACTATATAATATTTTATATATACATGTAATAATATATGTCTTCTCCTTTTCAATACTTTTGATTAATGTGAGGTGGGAGTGACCTCCCCCTCACGGTGGTTTTATCATTTAACTAATACAACGAGATGTGTTAACTTTTAAACTATAATGTTTGTTCATCATAGATAATGTCTCACAATTGCAGATCTCGTTCTCAAATTAAGTATGTACGGAGTTTAGGAGTGGTAAATTACTCTTTAAGTCTAGGATTTCCACTGGCTTAATTTTGGTATGTTTCAGGAACCATGATGACCGTAGGAAATATTTACTTGATCCCAAGGATTCACTCAACTTTTACCCTTTTCCCTAGTGGATTTGTCCCCAATCACCGTTTCAGTCGTGCATGCTTTCAGTCTCCTAGCATTATCAATTTCATCTATAATTTGATGAGGCTAAGATTAGTATTGGCAATGTTTTTTACTTACACTTTGTTGTTTCTAGTCAGATACTGAGGGGATGTTGCATCCTTTCCCCCTTATAATTAACACAGTCCTCAGTGTTACATATTCGTCAAATTTTTGTGTTCATTTCCCTTTATGTTCTTATTGCTTTCTTCTGCATCCTTTGTAATTGTCTTTTAGGTTTTCTATCTTCTAACCTATTCTCAGTAAGGAACCACAATGACTATTGAGAATATCATCATATTTATACATACTTCTAATGTCAACATAATTTTGCATAAGTAAAAACATGTTTTCCTCGATCTCTTTTTTAAAAGTGTCACTTTTATGGAAATTATTCATGTGGTAGTATTCTTAGCTTTACTTTCCATACGTACTTTAACCCTTTATATTAAAAGGATTACATCACGTGTTTTTAGGCCACTAACCTGAAATATGAAACGTACCAATGTATGTCTATTATGATCAAAATCAATAGTTGTAGGCATAATTCAATAATCCAACAAATAACATAAACAACAAGTCTTTTTTGTAACACAACAATTGGAATTCACAAAATATATTTTAGCCTTCGTTTGTGTTTTTATCATCATAATAAGACCTAATACAGGATTACCCTCCAAATAGTTCATAAGTAATTTAGATTTACTTTCCTTTTTGGAGGACGTCTTTTACCTCGAGTACTTGGATGCTTTAACTAGTCCTCAACTTGGGATAGACATCTCTTTAATTCACAAGTTAGCATCATCTATTTCACATAATTTCAAGCAGCAACCTTTTAAAATTTATCATTCATCCTCACCCTTAAGGGAATTTTTCCTACTTAAGTATTCATAACATTTACACATTAAGACATTCAACAATCAAGTTATTAGGAAAATCGTTAATATGCGTTTTATTGTTACATCATGAAGATGAAAAACCTAAAAAAAAACTGTTGTTCATCAACAAAATATCCCTTTAGTTTATCATCTTTAAAAACTCTTTGTTGAACGCAGAACCCTCTCTTGAGTTCTGTCACCAATGGACTTACAGGCTAAACTTTGAGGTTACTTTGCCTTTTGATTACTAGTCAAAAATTTTCCCCTCAAAAACATCAAAAAATGTCTCGTCTTCTAGATGTCAAACTTTGTGCCTAGGTATTTCCATTAATATCACAATCTCTCTCACAATACCCCTCAATCCTCCTCTCTTGAGTCTAGGAATTTCTTTTCCACCCATCATCGTGCTTGAGCCCAAGAAAAGTTACTTTATCAAAGTAGAGTTGGATCCTCAATTTTGCCACTCGGTGTTCACTCAGAGAAAAGGTTATTTTCCCCTCAAGAATTCATGCTTGAGTCCAAGAAATTTCTATTAAACATCAATCATTTATTGTTTGTTGCATATTTGATAATTACAACATATAACAAAATAACATCAAATAGATTCACTTGTTTTCTTACTCATCCTTTAATATATATGTTCACGATTCCTTGATCTTTATTCAGATTCTGACCATATGCTTACCATGCATAATATATTATTCTCTTGTCTCTCAACAAGTTCCAAAGAATATTTACCATCTACCAAATTCACTTGTTAGTACCACTTTGTATAAAAATAAAATTTTGTAAGAAAATCTTTCCCCTAAGCATAATAATAAGAAATCATCCTTCTTACTACATGATCATTTGAAATAAACATCTTCTTTTGGTTCCTTATTTTCATGGGCCTTACGTCATGGTTCACCAAAAGCAATATACAAAATAATTTTCTTGGCACATTAATTCCGAGGGAAATATATAAGTGCATTGCTTACAAAAAAAGAACTACAATAGATTTCTTGACCACTAAAAATTTTTTCAAGATAATTTCTTTTGTTTGTACACACTAACACTATGTAAGTAACAAAAAATTCTCTACATATATACTTGCATACCTTTATAAAAATAACCACATACCTTTATAAGGTTGGCCACATATCTCCTTTTTATATGATGTTCATATGCCAAGGTACAAGTTTACTTGTAATAACACATGTTAGTATTACACTCAACATCTCTTGAAATCCATATATCAAAATGAAATAGATTGTCAAGGTATATGTATGCCTCTATCTCATAAATCTTGATCACATTAAAGTATAACTTTTATGAAAACCACTCAAAGTATCCTAACATACATAGTAAAGATCACTGGAATAAGAAATATATAAAACAAAATCATGCATTTTCATCATAAGCATCCTATGAACTACTTAGAATACACATGTATACTTTTTAAGTAATTATAACCATTATCCTTTTGTTGAATTGAAAAGCAAATGTACAAGCGTGTTCCAATGTCACACATTAGTTTTATAATCACTTATCCTATACAATCACATACCAGAATGAGACACGGAGACTCCTACCAAATATTCTTCTTTATAACTTGACAATTTCCCAGTCCTAAAAAAACCTCACACCAGTAGAATGTACAAGTAAACCAATTAAGGTTAATTCCTTTGTTTAAAAATAATTTGTATATCTTATTCTAGCAAGGCTATACTTATTGTGGAATATTACATTTTATTATGTAACAAACCTATAATTCCTAGTTTATACCCCTGTAATGTAATAGAATTTGTATTAATGAAAAAGCTTAACATCAACATAAATATGCTTCCTTCATAACTAAAAGAATATTAAGTACGTAAGTTAGACCCGTATTCATTTTGACTCCTCATTTAATCAAAACTTAATGGATCTTCTAACAGATAAAAGTAATTGCTTATATTATCCATCTAAACTTTATCTTTGGAAATCCTGATGATTGGGGAAATCAATTTCGATTAGTTATATAAAGTCAACAAAATGTATCAACTGTACTCACTCAAATAAAATGATTGTTGAAACTGAAATATATCCACTCTCAAGAATAACAAGGAATGTAGAGAATGCTAATAAACATTTTAAATCGAACTACCAAGTCAACAGATTTAGGAGAGTTCCTCAGTTTAGCATATAAAATTTACCTTTACACATTCACAACTAGGATGACTTTCCATATACTCTTTTACTCTACCTTACAAGAACCTATTTCATAAATCCTTAACTCCAATAGTCCAACCATTTCAATCATTTTAATGATACATTCTTGTCCTTCAATGAAACTAATTCTAGATTATGAGGAGATATTCATTGACTCGTAGTTACCCATAAAAGGTCATTCAGATATATAATGAAACAAACACAATGCTCACATATAGACAATGCTATGCCATTATAATTCTTCAACATATGGAACATACTTACTATAAATTCAACGACGACTTGTCGGTTACCTCTTGTCAATCCTTGGAAATGAAATATTATGCTTTCATCTTATAGATTGTGTTATCACTCATGCTAAAGTTTGGATAGGAACTTGTAGTAGCTTCCTTACAGTAGGGGGTATAGGAAGGAACTCTCTGGGTTTGATGATGCCAAGATTGCTAAGGAGGCTTATCCTTGTCTCGAGAGTAGAATTGGGTTCCCCAAGATGTGTCGGCTTGGCACAGGCAGGGCAAGGTTAGATGATGAGCAGATGTGACCACCGGATGGGTAGGTAGCTGAGGTCTTCGGAGGCTAAGGTTTTCGTAGTGGAAAGCATATGTAGGAGTTAAACAATGAAGGAATGAAAAATACGTAGGTCACTCTAGTTTCAAACGGCTCCGATTTCAACAGACTAGAACTACAAAAGAGATGTGCTTTTTCCACTCGAACTTGCCTGATGGATAAACCAAGGTGGGGTGGAAAATGAGGTAGGGCCATGTGGTATTGAATGACGTTGATTCGATTAGAATCTGAATCAATGATCCTGACTATTTTCACAATGGGAAGATGTGCATCGGTTAAGGGAATGTGACGATGTGAAATCTCGTGATGCCTCACACCTTCGATGACCAATATTCGATGGGCTAATGAACTGACGACCTTGATCTATTTCCTAATAAGGACATATGTGAAGGTTAACTGAAGGGCAGAGAACAAAGAAGGGTAGGGGCCACCTAGTTGAATGGTCGAGATCTAGCTTAGGGGATATCTACGACCATAATCTATTCTGCTGTTCGAAGGCTCGAGGGGAGATAAGGAGGGAAAGGATTGCGAAATGGGGAACATGGAAAGGGGTAGCAGTGACACAGGTCACATATTGGATACCCTATCCTTATGTCCAGACTTGTGCAAGAAGGATGTTCCGAGACAAGTAGACGATAGATGGTAGATATGGCCTTTCCACAATGCATAGAAATGAGGAAGGGGACACTAAAAACCAAAGGGGTATCATGTTAGTGTCAGCAGGAATCAATAAGATGCCCAATGTCAAATCCACACGTCATGAGAAATCCCAAGGATGCTTATAGGTGAGACTGAAGGTCACTTTGTCCAATAATACTAGGAGGTCACACTAAAAAAGGGAGGCGTAGTTGGAATCTTCGCTTGAGTGAGTTGGATCAGGAGCCACATGATCATCCGTGTTGTCATCATGCCACCTGAGAATTGCATGCAAATATTTGAAAGGCTCATAGTTGAACCCAACCATACAGCTCGTTATAATTCCACCATCCAACTTGTGCTAAGATACAGAGAAAATAAATGTTGTTGACGAGTGGGATGGCTTCTACTACGCTACTAAGGATCCAGGAAATCATGATATGGGACCGGTTATGGTTTTTGTGCTTAAGAGAGCCTTTATCCAGTGTGATTTATTGGTCGATATATGATGCCTAGAAACCTAGCCCTTGCTGGGCCTTCGTGTGTTAACAACCCCAACCATCGAGGTAAAGATGTTCACTGCACTTTAAAGGTTTTCTGATGCTGGTAAAGAACATGATCTCCTGATAAATTGCCACACTATTATGGGAATAGTGCTTGGAGTTCCCAGTTTAAATGCATCCCACCAAAACCTCCAGACAAGGCCATGGACACCATTTCCATGGTATGGAGTACCCATTGTCAGGTGTGGATGGTCGAAATGAATGTTTTGACGTGGGAAGAAAGGAGCGGAGGACTTCATCATCATTGTCTTGGACTCATATTCTCAACTTGATCTAGGAAGATGATGAGCCTGGGGAGGTGTTATGCTAGCATGTATTGTAGGAAGGATTTGATCCTGGTAGAAGAAGCGGACAAGAGTGGCAAGCCCATTAAGGAATCAATACTATCATAAAACAAGGTTGTCTCTTTTGGGTCTATGCAAATAACATCATTACCAGGAGGCAGAGATACCGAAAAGAAGGCCAAACACAGAAGGAACATAAACCTTCCTACTAGCAGTGAATACAACAAGAACATGTTTCTGGAATACAGAGATGGCATAAGTGTAGTCTAGGGAAAACCCTGGCTACGTGCAGAGGTACCTACCTTATGTCTATAGGAACGAAGGATAGAGTCAACTGGATGGAGGAAAACCTACAATATAATGTTAAATATTAACAAGTAAAAGACCTGTAGCAAATAGTTAGCAATGAACTAAATATGAGTAGCTAAATCATAACCTAAATAACAATAAAGCATTAATACCATTATACCTTAGATCTTTCTGGAAGATGGGCCACCATGCCCTAGCTCAGAAAGCTACCTCTCTATAGATTTGGGCGGTGTGGAGCTATGTTCAACACACTTGGAGTATGGATAATGGACCAAGTGGAATGAGAGGGATGAATGGCTTGAGAGAGGTAGCTCCTCAAGGCAGTCATATAGGTAGAGTAACGGTAGGCATAGAATGAGTGATTTGAGAGTGACCCCCACCCCTGTATTTATAGCTTTTTTCTCAAGTTTTAAGGTTTTTAGCCCGTGGTCAGGGTTTTAATCCCTTTCTAGGATTTTAAGCCCCTTTCCAACTCTTTTTAGCTCCCTTAGTGGTTTTTATCCCCTTTTAGTGGTTTTAGCCCCTTTCTTAGGGGTTTAGCCCCTTGGTGAGCTATTTATGGCTCCTTTATGGGGTTTTAAGCCCCTTTTTAATGTTTTTGAGCCTTTGCGGGGAAAACATAGGTTAAACAAGGGTGTGGGAGTCAATAGGGGTTAGGAAATGGATGTTTCATGTGGTGTAGACCATATGTAGATAGTTGGGTATTTTTTGGGTTAACACATTGCCCCCTAATCTGTGAGGGCATGAGGTCATCGTATGGTTGATGGATATCAAAGGATATCTGTGGAGAGGTGGTGCTTCCTGGTTCGAGACATGGTGGCTTTTGGTTTTTGTATTAATACTGGTTCCTATAAATGGGTGAGATACAATGAATATGCGACATGTATATGGACGAGGCGGGAATCCCCATGCTCATAACATTGTCAAAAGAATAATGTGATCTAGGCTCCAAAATGCAAGAGCCAATCATGTGCAACAGTTGTTACATAGTGGTTTCATCAATAAGAGGCTGAATACAATATAGATATCAAGAAATGCTACATTAGACCCATGGCATTCTCATGGAATGCTATATCTTCACAACTAATGGTTTGCTAGATCTACAACTGTACATAACTGTAGGGACTCATTGACAGAGAGTCATAGTCTCTATGGTACAATATGTTGCATCAATCATGAATCTATACCGAAGCATTGTTCTAGGGCTTCTGAACACTGTCTCCAATGCAACCCTAAAATCACAAGGGACATGAACCTATTTGGGTCCCTTGATCAATAGACTCATCAATGTGCTATAGTCAGGTAACATCTGGGGTCTTTGACCAAATACTGCAAGGACCAATACCCTATATGAATCTCAATGGTGATGCAGCTAGATTTGATCACGTGAGACACAACCATCCCGAGAGGCACTAAGGACTGCTCTCAAGTATTCCAAGGAACTCATCAATGAAGTTAATGAAACCAAGATACAGGGACCTCTGGGTCTATCCTCTGGAATACATGTGTTGTCGTCAACAAAGGGAGACCTACAACTGATCACGACGATGATGTTTTCCTAACCAAGAGCACGAGGGAGATAACCAAGGGTCTGCGACAATATGGGTACTGATGCATTGAATTAGGGAATAGGGGAAAAAGGGGTATCGGGGACTCAAAATTCCTTTGTTCAAAGTATGACGGCAGGGATGACCTGGCAGCAAATGAAACTAACTCATAGGAGAGGGATCATAGCTGTAATACTAGGAACATAACTACAAATGGGAAATACTTGGGTGTGGGGGGGGTAGACACTTTTGGTGTTTATGGGACCTAAGGGAGACTCATCGTAGAAACTTTGAACAAGGGCTACCCAAAGTGGAAGTGCTGTCGAAGTGTTACATGTGGGGTGGTGTCTAAATACACCATTATCGTACGATATCATGGATTTTTAGCAAGCCCAAGAAAGTAAATGCTCGATGGTGATTTCAATTTTAGAGAGTCTGAAAGCATGAAGAAGACTCCAATGGGAGCTCTTTTTCGTTGATAGTCTCCTGTGCCCGAAAAAAGGATAAAATTGTACATAGGAGAGCTTTCCCATCCTTTGGGGAATGGGAGACTTATTTACTGTTGGTAGTCCAATCAGGCTGGAAAAGGTTAAATCAGTACTAACTCGACGGTCATTCAAATACTTTTACGGGCATGAATGAAACCAAGTTTCCTCAATGATTTTTTCTTTATGAGAAGGCTGGAAAAGAGCTTAAAGACAACCCATGATGATATTTTTTGTAGAGTTCATTCCCAATTTTTGAGAAAGCATAAAAGGATGCAGAGGGAAATGTTCTTAGCTTTGAATGCACCAAGGTGGTCCTTTTCATATGGTATTCTACATAGTCTATAAAAGGATATAAACGAGATGATGTAGACACCCTTTCCTATACTTTAACGAGAAGGAAAGGAACCAAGGGTGCTCAACAATCTTTTCATTCGTTTAGGAGTCAGAAAAGAGCTTAATAGAAAATCCATTATAGTCAAGCAAGCCAGGGGCACTAGTGGTTCCCTTTGGCAGGAAAATGGAGGGTGGTCAAAGGTGACTAGATGTGTAGCATGGATGGAGTAGCTGGCTCTTGAACATACCAATACATGCACTGGGAGGTTTACGGCAAAGGCATGCAAATTGATGTGGTAGAGGCATGCATATCGATGCAGAAGGGGTGCATAAATCAAGGTGACCTCTAGGAAAAGGTTGGGAGAATCAAGTATTAAACATGAGACAATGGTATCATCAAAAGACAGAGGATGGAAAACCGAACCCGAAGGTGTGAGGGGTGTCTCCAACAGACTCCAGATGACTTGAACTAGCCGCTAATGGTGTTGCCAATGATGCACAGGGAGAAACTAGACCAAATGGGGGCCTATGTGTATGTAGTTAGGTCAATGTACAATGTGCAATTCAAGTGGTGGTATGCAAATCAAAATTACTCCCAGAAATGGTCTTGAGAATCAGTAGGGAGGGAGGTAGTCTACAAGGTCGTTTCTTGACCCGGGAGCTTTTCGCACAATGGTGGAAGCTTCCTATTCTAGTAGAGGATGATCCATATGTGAGCATGGAAAATCGAGGAGATATGGAGAGGCCTTGACCTCCAGGACAGGTCTAAGAACCTGGTGGTATTCTAGCATGGTGGTAGCTACATAATACATGCAACATACTATGTGCATGTGTAGATCTGGGACCGCGCTCTCCAGTGGGATACAGGCGGTGCAAGGGCAGGAATCATATCAACCTACTCACATGAAAATGATGCAATGGAGTTCTATAATGGACTCACTATGAATACACACAAAATTACTACTGGAGGGGGTCATTGACTTGTGGTAAAAATGATGCAAAACAAAAAAGAAAAAACTATGATATAAGTGACTCATGGTGGTTATATCAGTCATAGAATCTCTTGAGGTAGATCCTGTTGTGAGGCTTCTTCAAGAGGCGACCGTCTGAGTCAATGAAGAGGTATTCCCCCTTATGGAGACAAAGGTTGTTGGAAAGGAGGGGTGACAAAATCTGGTATTTTATGGGAAGAATCAATTCCACACCATGGTTTGAAGGGAATGGGGTAAAACCAGAGGCGGTCTTACAAATATATCTGTCAGCACGTAAGTGGTGCTAGGATAGATCAGGTGGATATTCCATGGTCAATGAGATGAAAAGGGAATTGGTGCTAGAGATCATGTAAATGGTATTGGTTGTGTTTTTGGTGGCCTTTCCCCAAGTCTCTATTGGAGGAAGAGGGGAAGGCCTGGAGACGAGAGGAGTCTTTGATGGACCTGGTGGTAGGTGCAACATCATCTCAATTGGATGGACAGGAGTCAACACATCCTAGGACCTCAGACATAGGGTAGGTGGTTCAAGGTACCATACAAGAAATCCTAGTGTGAAATCCTATAAGTTCCAGGTTTCAAAGCAAGGATTACTCACAATCCTAGATGGTAGGAAAAGGAAAAAGGAAAAGGAAAAGGAAAAGGATCGTGCTGAGTGGGAATGAACCCAAATTTTTCCCTATTAACTAAGGTTGAGGTTGTGACTGAGGATGTAGCTGCAGATGGGGATGCAGCTGCAGATGGAGCTGCAGCTATGGTTGGTGCTGCGCCTGCAGTTGGTGCTACGGCTGTGTTTGATGCTATGGCTGTGGTTGGATTTTAGGTGTAGAAATGATGGATGAGAGCATGCAAAAATCTGTCATCTTGCTTGGTGCCCGTGGGGAAGGTAAGAATGGGAAAGAAGTTGTCCTGGCCGTATCAGTGAACAACCCAGGACCTGTAGCCAATAATGAGGGAGTGGCTGAATTTTTTAAGGAAGTATCCATGGTGGGGATGACATTGGATGGTGCAGTCAACCCCTACAGATCGTGGTATGTTATTTGGTCTACCGTCCCTATCTTCTCATCATGGGGGAAAATCATAAGCTAAAGCATAGTGGATGCCATGGCTCTCATAGCGTACATGTAACTCTGTCCCAAGAGCAGGTTATAGTCCAAATGTGCTTTGACCACCTCTGTGTCAATTAGGACTGTCTTCCATGCTAAAGTAATAGGGACATGTATAAGGATGCCTTGGGCTATGGTGGGGTGAACCTCATAGGTGCAAAGCGTAGTGGTAGATGGTTGAAGGGTAGGGGACCTGATTTTTTGCCAGAGAGATGTTGACATTACATAGGTGGATGCCCCTTTGTTGATGATGCATTGATGGACCACCAAATTATAGATTAAGACCTGAATTTGGAAGGTGATGGTGGATGGAATTCTAGGTTCTCCTTGATCCAAATCGAATGTGATCAATTTGGAATCAGAGGGGTCCATCGCACCTACTACAGAAGACATTGATTGCCACTATGGTGGGCACATTTTGAGCACTTCAAGAGTATACATGGCCATAGGTGACTGGGCCAAGTCATCAATGATGCTATAGTTCATTACAGCTCAGCCGTGGCATTGTTGGAAATCCATCACATGGGGGGCCATGGTCCTCGGGCTGTCCCATCAAAGGGAGGGGGAGGAAGATGAGGAGGAAAATTTGCAGTGTTGGATGCAGAGGCCATTGATGTGTTAATGGTTTTGGTAGTGTTGTAGAAGGAGCAGGTCGACGTAAGTTGACTTGAAAGAAGCCCGAATTAGTCGATCAACCGACTAAGTCGATGGACCGACCTAGTCGGTCGGCTGAGTAAACACAGTAATTAAGTATGCTAACTAATAGTTGTGTCGGTTCAACGAACCGACAGGTAGTTATCTTGTAACTGTTTGTAATCTGTATATATTAGGCTGTTGAGCCTCACAAGAACCCAGTTCAGTTCTTGGCTTTGTATGATCTATTGAGAATAATATAATCTGTTTATCCTATCTGTTCTTGTCTCTTGTATCTGTGTATATTTCTGTATATTTTTGTATGTATTATTGGTAACCTTATGTGATCTGTGAGATTACAACATTGGTTCCGTTGCCGGTAGTACATAACTAGAATATATGCTCACATATGATACCAGAGCAGGAGATAAAGGACTGGTGGGAGCGAAAAATTGCTAACTATCTAAAAAATTACGCGAGAAGGAACAGATTGACAGTCGCAGAAGCAAAAGCCAGATTTTTCACTGAGACTCACGAAAAGTTTGTCGAATCCGTGCCACATCTACTAAAGCAACTTTTGGATGAGAAAACCGGACAAGACTAAATAAGAACAGTTACTCCAGAAACTAATCCGAGGAGGCCGTATGAATCTATCGGAGTGGTTCGAAAAGATAGCCGACGAATTCTGTGAGGAATAAGCAGTCGAAGACAGGACTTCTGTGGAAACCGTCCGACAGAAATTATTCACAGAATTTATTGATCGATTCTTGTGTTCCTTGCCGACTTTGCTGTTCAAGTTTTTAATAGAAAAAGGAGCAGGCCATATTGTCAAAGCTCGACCACTATTACGTGAACCACCTTCAAACACTAACTGGGCGGAGAAGCAAAAGAAGTGGGAAAAATTCATTGCTGAAAGGGAGTGGGAATACTTCCTGAGAAAATAGACAGCATTATCCGAGCTTTCTAAAAAGCGTCGGGTAGGCTATGGGGGGGGTAGCTGGTCGTGTTTTGGAGAGGGAGCATAGTGGATACCAGTCGACCAGACTTAACCCAGTAATGAACAGTCGATCGAAGAGGAATTGATAGTATTGTATGAAAGTATGTCGGACATTAAAAGAATCGAGAGGGACGAACGACAACAAAGAAGGGAAGCCAGACGTGAACGAGCCGACGAGATGCGTCGAGAACAAAACCCTAGGGAGACCGACCGAGATGAGAATCCGCCAGAGTCGGGTCATGATCGAAACGAAGAAGGCGTAGACGAAGAAACAGCCCCTAAGGCAGAGGAAGTGTGGATAGAGTAGCAAGAAGCTCTCCAAATAGTGATCCCTGATGAATTAACCATGTCCCCCGCCAAGTCCCATACCGTAAAATAGACTATTATTGAAGACGACCTCCGACTGAGAGCTGGTGACATCACAAACTGGAGTCGACTAGGCGATGAACCGTACCCGAGACGACACCTTGTTATACACCGACCGATCGAAGGAAACTGGGTGACCTTTCAAACGGCACCCTCCTTTCGTAGTATCCACTTGCTCCTTCCAACACATGAAGGAGCACCCCCCCTGCCACATACAACTTTCGAAGATAACCACGAGTCAGACCTGAGCACGCAAAGTGACAGTGGCTCATCAAGAAGACAAATTATCAACAATCCGCTGTACCGTGAGAAAGAATCAACCACCGATGGAGGCACAAGTTCCGTCGACCAAAACCCCATCGTCACCCCTATAGGTTCGACTATATCATCGACCCCACCTCTTTCACCCCCACCCACACCTCCCACCCCGCCAACTTCAGAAAGTAGTGACAGTGACTCCGACATGGGCCACGGATTTGCTCAGATTCCCCTTTATGAGGGCGACGAAGACCCCAGACGACATTGGTTCGTCTGTGAGTCGATATGGGAGGCCAACAAGGTCACAGAAGAAGAACGCCAGATGGCCCAGTTCGCAGGAGCCCTAAGGAAAAGAGCTCTAACATGGTATATGACATTTTCTGAACGGCAGCCCAGAGCAACAAAAGTCGAGATAAAACGCAATTCCTATCATTTTTTAAGACCCCAGAAGCCAAACACCTGGCCGCCAAGAAGCTGAAAACAACATCCCAGAAGCTAGGAGAAACAGTCCACGACTACGATAAACGATGGAAGGATCTATTGAGCCAGTTAGATTATACTATTGACGAACAATTACTGATTCAATGGTTCCTTGCAGGACTCTCACAGAAGGTTCGCCGACACATCAGTCTGGAAACTTTCAAGTCGTATGAAGATGCACTGACAAAAGCTCTGCAGGTCGAGATGGATGAAGACATACCTGCATATCAGACCGACCACCGTTTGGAGGAACAGCTGGAAAACGTGCAGAAGTCCTTGAAAGAGATGACTCTGAAGAGCCAAGAAGTCTGGTGCACTAAATATTCAACAGTCGGTCATTCCAAAGAGAATTGTCGACAGCAATTCAGCCGACAAGATGTCCGTTTTGTACAAACAAAGGCGTTTTGCGACATTTTCCAGGAACATGGAGACCATTCTACCGTCGACTGTCCTTATAATATGAAGAATGGAAAGGCTTCCTGGTGTGCTATCTGCGAAACTGCAAATCACAACACGGTCGACTGCCATCTTAACCTGAAAAATAGACAGAACTACCAGGCCGTTTACCAGACAAATGCGGTCACGCAGAACACGGAGCAAAACAATAACAATAACCAGAACGGGCAACGCAATGACGGCCGACGATACGAACGCCGACATGACAATCGACGACAAGGGTTTGGAAGAACCGGTCGATTCATTGGGAATCACGAAATAAGAAGTCGTCGACCCACCCAATGCTTTATTTGTTACAAAGAAGGGCACAGATGCGCAGACTGTCCGTACAAGGACAGAACTGACCTCAAATTTTGTACAAACTGTGGGGTAGGCGATCACTCCTTGGAGGATTGTCCTACCATGTTGGAAAAAATCAGCAATAAAAAGAATGTTAATGTCTTGTCTTGTGTCCAGAAGAATGATGTAATAACTACTAAGAACTTGCACATTGTCACTCTACAAGGCACCAAAACTGGGCCTGATAACCCTCAGATTAGCAAAATAAAAACCACAAATGCATACCCATACCCTAGCAAGGAACAACAGACATATCAAAAAGCCACACACATATTCCAAAACATTGCACAGCAAGAAGACATTATTAAGAGTCGACTTAGCTCGACCCAGCAGTTAACCTGTCTCATTCAAACAGACGAATCTGTAGGTCAATTCATCGATTTATTGCATCAAATTAAAACCACTAACCCTGAGAAACAAACTAAGAACATTTGTAGCTTAAATAAAAAAGACAAAAACGATGTCGACCCACTGGTCGACCTAGAAATTGAAGGATACCACGTACGACAAGTAGTTCTAGATTTTGGGTCACAAGTCAATATTATGACCAGGGATACATTGGAACAAATGGGCAAACCTCGACTTTATGAGTCATGCATCTACCTAAAACTGGCCGACCAAGGTCTCATTGAACCTATTGGGGTTTGGAAAAATGTAGACACAACTATTAAAGGCATATCAACTAAAGTTGATTTTGAAATTATTGACCCCAAGGAAGGATCTAGCTCCTTCCCAGCCCTTGTCGGTCGACCTTGGGGTCGAAAGATGAAAGCCTCTATCTCCTTAGATAAAGAGAGGATCAAGCTAAAAGGCAATGGCCAAAACGTTATTGTACCCATCAACCCTTCCCAAGGAAAGCCTTGGATAGAACCTATTGATGAGGAGGTTGATGTTAGATAGCTATACCAAATCCACAATAATACTGACTATACTGAACCAAACATCTATGGGGAACTTCACTTAGGTAACCAAGACTCAGTTGGTTATAATTCAGATGCCGAACTATATGACTGGGAGATAGAAAACTATGAAACACAAGCAAGAGGGTGCTGGACTATCCAAAAAGTACAGAAAAAACCCACCCGACGGTGCTTTATAGTCTCAATTATCCCCAAGATTTTTGAGAAAAAAATAAGAGAACACCCTCCCTTACAACCGACCAATGAAAACACCAGGAAACAACCTAGGTATAAGGAGAGGGAATCCCCAGTCATGCATGTTGAACAAGTGTCTAAAAACATTGGAGAACATGGCCGACTACAAAGCTTAGTAGAAACCTTCACAGGTCAGGCAGCTAGATGGTGGGACACCCATCAGACAAAACTGCAGACCTGGACTAGTGCTGCAACTTACTTTGTTGAAAGTTTTGGTGGAAGGAAGTTAACCTCACAAGCACAGATCCCTATCTTCACCCAAGGACAAAACCCAGAAGAACACATCCAAACTTGTGAAAAAGAGTGGAGAAGACTTGGACATAACGATGAAAGAGCCTGGCCACACTTATTTCCTTCCACCCTAGACGACCTACCTAGAAAATGGTATAAGATGGAGGAAGCTAAAGGTGAAACCTTTCTTTGGAATGAACTAAAAGAAAATTTCATTAAAGCCTTCAAATTTATACCTGAAGATAAATAATTAGTCGAGCCAGCACAACAAATCAAACATTTCATTCAACCGACTGAAACACACCCTTACAAAGATCCTCGACAGGTCAAGAACTGCAATAGTCTTCACATAGGATCAAAAGTCGAGTCGACCCGATTACAATTGGAGAATGAACACACCGAAGGTAAAATCTTCAGATGGAAATCCAACCATGCTGAAACAACAAAACCAATCCACTCTATGCTAAGGGTCGCGACTACCGATAAACCAGACCTCGACCGAATGACTGCAGCCGACTTCCCTGCTACATTCTCACAGTTCAAGGAAGGAAGTCGACAGATCAATGAAGCACAAGCTCCAGAATGGTTAGATGACAAAGTAAGAACTAAGGAGGTAGACATTTCAAATGACGACCGACCAAAAATAGCCAAGATTGGTGACTATTGGAATGAACAACAAACTGCTGAAATAGTAACCTTACTTAGAGAATTCCAAGACGTCTTTGCAAGGGACTATAAAGATTTGAAAGGGTTAGTTCAAGAAATGGGAGAAATGAAAATCGACACTAAACCTGATGTCTGACCTGTCAAGAAAAGGCCTTATAAACTAGCCCACAAGTATAAGGAAATAGTTAAAAAGGAGATCGACAACATGTTGGAAGCAGGGATTATCTACCCTATCGACCAGTCGGAATGGGCCAGTCCCATGGTCGTACAGCCTAAGAAACATGACCCGACCAGATTAAGAATCTGTGTCGACTTCAGGGAGCTGAATAAAGTCACACTGACAGATCCCTTTCCCACACCTTATGCGGATGAAATCCTGAATGAAGTTGCAGGACATGAGTGTTACTCATTTACAGATGGGTTTTCAGGTTATAACCAGGTACCCATAGCAAAAGAGGATCAAAAGAAGACAACATTTGTTTGTGAATTTGGATCTTTTGCTTATAGGGTTATGCCTTTTGGACTAAAGAATGCACCTGCAGTGTTCTCTAGAATTGTTGTAAAAACCTTCCAGGAATACATCTATAAAACTATGGCAGTATACTTTGACGACTGGACTATTTATTCCACATTAAAGGATCACTGCACATGGCTCCGACTTATGCTAGAAAGATGTCGACAGATTCAACTTTCCCTCAATATTAAGAAATGCATCTTTATGACTTCCATAGGCATACTCTTAGGACATATTGTCTGCAAAGAAGGAATCAAGGTTGACTTTGCTAAAATTAAGATTATTCTTGACCTAAAACCCCCAATAAACCCTAAACAAGTTAGGGTCTTACTTGGTCATACTGGGTATTATAGGAAATTCATCAGACATTATTCTGATATGACTTACCCTCTAGAAGAATTACTGAAGGACGGTATCGAATTTAAATGGACAGAAGAATGCCAGATCTCCTTCGACAAATTAAAGCGAAAACTGGTCGAAGCACCCATACTTAAATTCCCAAATTGGTCGACCAAATTTCATGTGCATATCGACGCATCAGGAATAGCAATTGGAGCAATCCTGACTCAACCAGGAGATGATGGGATGGATTACCCTATAGTTTATAGCAGTCGAAAATTAAATAAGGATTAAAAGAACTATTCGACCACGGAAAGGGAAGCCCTAGGAATGGTATTTGCACTGCAGAAGTATCGACACTACCTATTAGCTAACCCCTTCATCTTTTACACCGACCATCAAGCTTTGAAGTATCTCGTAAACAAACCTCTTCACCATGGGAGAATTTGTCGATGGCTACTTCTCTTTCAAGAGTTTGAGTTTGAAGTAGTGGTCCGACCAGGAAATCTCAATGTCGGACCTGACCACCTATCCCGAATCGACACAGGAGAAGAACTGACCGTAGTCGACGACGACTTTCCGGATGCACATCTATTTCGTATAGAAGCAATACCAGCAGAGTTGGAGGAGATTGCTCAGTTCTTAGAAACAGGTCAGGCACCAGAAGGTCTGAGCACTAAGAAGAAGCAAATCCTAGCTATGAAGGCTGCTCCATACAGCCTCATCAATGGATTTCTATACAAGATGGGGTTGGAAGATGCTCTTAGAAGATGTGTACTCGACCATGAACGAGAACAAATCATGCACGAAGCACATTATGGACCCGCAGGAGGACATTTTCAGGCCGACACAACTGCCAAGAAAATCCAACAGTCTGGATTATGGTGGCCGACACTTCATAAATATTGTAAAAACTTTTTCATTCGATGTGATAGATGTCAACGACTAGGTCGATCACTACCAAGCACAGAAATGCCCCTGATCTCTATAAACCCTAGTCTCACCTTTGAAATCTGGGCTATAGACTTCATAGGACCATTCCCTGTCCCAGCCCTTCTTTCAAACGCTACCTGCAATATTCCAGTCGGCACAAACAATATGGACAACAACACCACTGAAAGCAAGCAAAAAGATATATGCCCAGCAAACAACAGTATTTACAAGGGTCCACGATGGTGGCGACATAGCAGGGCATGAACAAACCTTCACCGACTACCAACTCCCACCGGAAGAAGACATTATGTCTTCTGACCAAAGTTCACAACACCATTCTCCATCACCACCAGGATCAGGAAACCATCCCTCCCCACCTTCACCACCATCATCTCCACCACCTCCACCACCGCCTGATTCACGGCCGAAACCACCATCATCTTCACAGCCATAAGTGGACATACCACCTCCTCAACCACAAAAACCCCCGACCACTGAACCACCCCTTCAGACACAAGCACCTTCGACTTCTGTTCCACCTTCCACTTCTACAGGACCTCAAGACAAGCCAACAGAACAGCAACGGGAGACCACAGAACCAACCTCTACTACTGCAGGTACTCAGGAGCCCGATGCTGACAAACAAAAGAAACAGACAGAACAGCATCGACCATCCAGGCTACGGATAAGTTTAAAAGATGCAAGTTCGTTGACCGAAACAGAGGTCGGCCAACTGCTAAACACCCTAGCAAAAGAAGAAAATAAGAGGACACAAACCGTAAGGAAACAACTCAGGGATAAGGAGGCTGAACAGGTCGAGTTTCTCGGCAAGCGTAGGTCTCTTGGAAAAACTGTCACCCTAGGACCGGTCGAAACTTCAATGGACCGACCACTCGAAAGGGCGTATCAGCTGCATGAAGGCTTGGTGTCGACTATCCAGACACATATCCAAGGGACTAGAGCAGAACAAAAAGAAGAGACTGCTCGACTGCTCCTGACTCAGCATACTGCCTTTTCGGAGGCTTACAAACTTTTACAGGACCATATGGAGGAATCCATTGTTACTGAAGAAGTTCTAAGAGATTGGCTGACTCATTATGGGCAGGTCTATCATCAGAGCAGGCAGACATGACAAGGCATTCAGGCCTTGGAAAGTCGGAAAATGACCGAGGTAGAACTGAGGCAGACCCTTGAAGAGCAGATTGTGATGGAGAGTAGCAAGCTGCAAAAACTCGAATGAGCAGATCATCAGTGGGTACAGCAAGCCTTACCAAACTTGGAGAAGGTTGACCACATCTGTCCACAAATGAAAAGACTCCTGGATACCGCCGAAGAACAAAACCAACTGTTGGGCCCTAGCATGGAAAATATTGCAGAAATGCCCATGGCCGAAAATATGTCGGTATTATCAAGTGTAACAACTCTAACAATCGACATCCAGAAAGCTTTGCAAACATGGACAGATTTCCAGCGTCAACTTGCCATCACCGCTCCAGCCATCGTCGAAGTGTGCGTTCAGAAACGACCGACCATCCGACTACATAGTCCTCACCAGGAGCAAGTCTGAAAGGTTTCACAGGACTTCATTTTTTGTACTCCCCTTTTTCTTTCTTCGGGACGAAGAAATGTTTTGTTTGTGGGGGAGATGTAGAAGGAGCAGGTCGACGTAAGTCGACTTGAAAGAAGCCCGACTTAGTCGATCAACCGACTAAGTCGATGGACCGACCTAGTCGGTCGGCCGAGTAAACACAGTAATTAAGTCTGCTAACTAATAGTTGTGTCGGTTCACCGAACCGATAGGTAGTTATCTTGTAACTGTTTGTAATCTGTATATATTAGGCTGTTGAGCCTCACAAGAACCCAGTTCAGTTCTTGGCTTTGTACGATCGATTGAGAATAATATAATTTGTTTATCCTATCTGTTCTTGTCTCTTGTATCTGTGTATATTTCTGTATATTTTTGTATGTATTATTGGTAACCTTATGTGATCTGTGAGATTACAACAAGTGTACCCATATTGGTTTCACCTAGTATGCAAGTTGACTTCTTTAGTTTTCATGGCTAGCAGGTGATGAACCCCTATCTTTGTAGGAGGAGCCACAGTAGGGACTATGGGGGAAGGCGGGGGCATGGGTGCAGTTAGTAGAAACCCTTGTAGTGGTAACAAGTTCTGGAGCACCATGGGTGGAGGGCATGGTGTTTTTGGGTTGGGTTGAGTAGGAACTGCCACATTGGCATGGTGAGATTCGTTCTGGAGAACCTTCTTAGCACAGCCCATGAGGGGGCATTCATGCGTACAGTGACCATATACATCACATAGTTTGCATGGATGATTTGTCCATAATGAAGTGTTGTGTCTAGGTGGGTTTGGTTGTTGGATTCCTCCTTGCACTTGGTTGTTTCCCCGGTTCCTAGCTCAGTTATTTCTAGCTCACCCTTCTTGGTTATTGGGGGCTGGTTAGTTGGGACGATTTCGCCGAGAAAACACTTGTCCCAAGGGTGGTGGCGAATTTTGGGTGGGGGTTGGAGAAAGTTTCGTTGGTGGTACATAGTATATTGGGGGAGTTGGTGCTACAAATCCAGTCATCTATCCCAAATATTGTTGTGCCAACCAAACTAGTGGATGGGTATGTTGTTATGGTGTGGGTTGCATGTACAAGGTTGTGGCTCTGGATTGATACATCATCCTCGAATAGTCGGGGGCTTGGTTAGGGTGGGAAAACACTAAGGGTGTTTCTTGAGTGTGGTGGCATCATAGGTGTTGTGATTGATGGGAAATAAAGCCTATGATGTCATCTGCGGCATGGAATGCATGGGGAGTATATGGAATGATGGTATAAAGGTATCTAGATTGAGCGTAAATTATATCAAATTGTTGGGCCTACAAGATGGCTTCCTCTTTGGATTGGGGATGTTCATATGTGAAGTCATTTAATATCGGTGGTAGCAAAGTTTTCAGGAACCAATCCTGGAAGATCCTATCATCCAGTTGAAGCTTGCACAACCTACAGCATTGTATCCACTCATCCATGTTGTCGATTATGTAGGTCGGAGTATTCTGGCGGTAATATAGAAAGATACCCACCCATTCATCATATCAGATGGGGAGTTGGAATTATTGTAGGAACATGAAAGCCAAGGAGTTAAAATTCGGGTACTTGGATTGAGGTATCTCAATGTACCATTTGGATGCAGCACTTGTGAGGGTGCGTTGGAATAGTCTAAGCCTGATCGAGTCATCTATGATGATGTTTGATGAGAACCATAGGTGAAACATCATTATGTGGTTTTGGGGGCATTCCCCTGCCTTCCCTTCAAACTGTAGAATGTTTGATGGGAGTTTGGTTGGAATGGGAGGCCAATGGGCTTGATGACAGATTGGGTCATTGGTTAACCTGGCCAAGTCAGGAAAGTTGAGGCAAGCCATGAAAGGGAGGTTAGAACTAAATTTGGTGAAAGGGGGACTAGAAATGGCACTAGGATTTATAAGAATGTGATGGATTTGTGTGGCTAGGGGCACCTGCGACTGGCTTCCCGCGATAGGGATACCTGACACAGTCATGGATGGGCCACTGCCCCTGGGTGTGATTTGTGGGACAAAAGGAATGGTTGGTATAGGTGCAATTCCGCTACTATTAGGTAGCTAACATATAATGGTCTCCTATCTAAGATAGGACCACTAATGGGGATGTTGGTGACGATTTGAAAGATGAACATGGGTCCACCGCCAATCAACCCTCTGGGGAATGGATTCAGGTTTGCACTAGCCATGGGAATGGATGGTGCAATGTGTAAGTTTGGGTCATATTGGTATGAATATGAGTCAGAGTCAGAGGCTATGTGACCTTCTAATAGTGTAGAAAGTCATTGAGAATGGTCTCGACGGTGTTGGTTCAATGGTCCAAACTAAGGGGACTCCCCCCTGGGACGAGAGGAGAAACGTGATGGATCAATGGTGTTTTTTAGTGACTCAAATTTTTTTATTGGTGATGAATATTTGGACCCCAGTTAAATGGCTTCCTAGTGGCTTACAAGTGGTCACTCGGCCACCAATACTGCCAAAACACAATGCTTATCTTTTTCCTCACAGGTTTTATTTGTCAATCGCTGGGGGTCATTTCCCATTTTGCTTGGAAATTCCTCTCATCGTTCAGCTACTTTTGGGTTCCCATGGTACTCCTCATAATGAGTTTTATGGAATAGCCCAAGTACTTCCCACGGTTAAGGAAATCAGGGACTTATGTCCTCAAACTGCAAATTTTTGAATTAATGTAAATTGATTTATTTTAATGGTGGGCTTAGCATCATGAACTGAGTTTGGTTGATTAAGTGGTGTGGTTTTTTGCAGCCTTGTGAGTGCATCCTATTTTAAATTATTTTCTATAATTTTGTTTCAGACATGTGAATCTGCAGTCATTTGGTGTATTGATATAGTCTAGCAGACGTTTTTGGTTTCTTATGTAGATTGAACAATGGGGAACCTATGAGCAGAAATGAAACTAAACACAACTCAGAACTGAAGCTAAACCAAAATTAAAATGTAACTATTAAACTTTGAACAACTGTAAATATGCTAGGTGACTACCTTATCCTTGTATTCCTCATATACCAAGAAAGAGTGTCGGCTCTCAACACAGTGGGACAAGCCCACCCGTAGATCCTCATGTCACTCCTTGAGTCCAAGGTTGGTCAATAGGGAGGACGTGAATTCCATGAAACCTCTAATGGTCTCCACCCCCTCTAACTTCCAAGTCACCCATTTTTAGTGGTTATGGAGCAATGACAGTGATAAGTGCCTATTACTATACTTTCTCAACCCCTCGTCTTATCTCAGAATACCTCAGAGGGTGGTGAAAAAGTAGAGGAGGGAGGGTTGTGCAAGGGGGTTTATTTCCAATGATTAAGTGAAAAACTAAAAATCAACTTACAGGGTTTTAAATTAAACCTTTAAATAGATTTATACTCATGAATAGTTAACCACATATATATTCAACTTGAGAAATTGCTTGCAGAAACAAAGAGGCTGCTGGATAGTGGTGACAAGGCCGCACTAATAGTCCAAATAGCAACAAATAGACACCTGAGACATAGATCACTCTTATCGAGGCTAACATGGAAAGGGGGCTGCCCTCTCAGTCCAGAATATGTGAGGGGGTCACTCAGTTTATTGTGGAACATGCAACTCATCCTACAGAGGTAGGTCACTCATGTTGGGGTGAATGTAACAAGGGGGTCCCTCTTATAGGGAAAATATGAGTGATGGGGTCTCCCTTTCAGGGCTGAAAGCAGCGATAGTGGCCCGAAAATGGAAAATTTTAAAAGTTGGAGCTGAGAACAACCGACAGTAACTAGTATTGCAGCTAAATGGGCTTTGGTTGGCCTCAAGAGGGCTCGCCCAGTAACATAAATGGAAATAAATAGAAATAAACTTGTTAAAAAGCTACTTAAAAATATAAAAAGATAACTAAACCCAAGGATCTTGTAGTCCAGGGAAAACCTTGGCTACATGCAGAAGCACCTACCTTCCGTTTATAGGACGAAAGGATAGAGTCAACCGGATGGAGGAAAAATGCAATATATTGTTAGAAATTAACAAATAAAAGACCTACAGCAAACAATTAGCAATGAACTAAATATGAGAAGCTAAATCATAACCTAAATAACAAGAAAGCATTAAGACCATTATACCTTAGATATTTCTGGAAGATGGGCCACCATGCCCTAGCTTAGGAAGCTACGTCTCTATAGATTTGGGTGGTGCAGAGCAATGTTTAAAACACATGCAGTATGGCTAATGGATCAAGTGGAATGAGAGGGATGAATGGCTTAAGAGAGGTGGATCCTCAAGGCACTCATATGGACATAATAATGGTAGGAAGAGAATGAGTGATTTGAGAGTGACCCCCACCCCTATATTTATAGCCTTTTTCTCAAGTTTTAGGATTTCTATCCCTTGGTTAGAGTTTTGATCCCTTTCTAGGATTTTAAGCCCCTTTCCACCTTTTTTATCTCCCTTAGGGGTTTTAGCTCCTTTTTGAGGGGTTTATCCCCTTTATGAGCTATTTTTGGCTCCTTTATGGGCGTAAAAGCCCCTTTTTAATGTATTTGAGGATTTGAGGGGAAAACATAGGTTAAGCAAGGGGGTGGGGTCAATAGGGGTTAGGAAATTGATGTCTTCATGTGGTGTAGACCATATGTAGATAGTTGGGTATTTTTTGGGTTAACAATAAGGGCCAGAAACATGAAAGGTTTTAGGACCAATTCAAGACTATACATCGGAACATAAGCAAGAGGAATCAAACTGTTAGTGAAATGCTACAATGTCGCTATCAGTGCAAGCGAGCCTGCATTCCATATGCCATGTGCTACTTTTTTTAAATATAGTTGTCACAACATACCTCCCTTTGCAAGAATCAATCATGACGAGTTTTTTTATTTCTGGAAGTTTGTTAGGATGTGTTATAATGACTTGGGATTCGATCCTCATTTTTTAATCGATTTTGATACCTCGTTCTGGGATGTATCTCGGGGGTAATTGACACTATAAATATAGCCTCCCCAAAGGAGTATATAGATTGGATTGACTTTCATTTTTTAGGCCTCAGCGCCGGTATTGTAGCTTTGAAAATATTTTTGGGAGAAGTAATGAAAATGCTTCTCTATGGTTATGAGATTCATCATAGTGTCTATATTTAGTTTGTGTTCTCTATTATGCCATTTTAATGTGCGTCATTTTATACAAAAATTCTTTCTAGTTGTACAAGAAGAATTCATTTCATTAAGTGCTCTTCCCTTCAGATGTAGCATTCATTATATGTTTGTTATGGTTGTTATGGAATTCATGCACGGTTAGGTTCTCCATCTCTGCCATTTCCCTCATTATATTATTCTCCTAAAGGTATTGCAAGTGATTTATCCATGTATAGGTGCGCCTTGTCATGATGGGATTTTCTCTTTTCGCCTACCATTGCTTAAAGATATTTGGCTGAATGCTGCACTTACTTTTCCTCATAATACAGAAGAGAAAATCAGTGTTCATCATCTATTGTAATTTCCTTGAATGTTTAAGATTGTGACTCCATTTCCCAATGGTTTTATTATTTGTCTTTCTTTCAATATTTTATTTTACAAATCACTCTATTACCCCCAGAAATATAGCCTTATGCATGCTTGTTTAAATACAAATCTACATGTGAATGCTACTGCAACAAGAGAGATCCCTCTCTAACTACATTATCTAGAATACAGTCTATGGTAGGTTTGAAATGGTTACCCCTATTACTTTCTACCACAACAATAGAAAAATTACAGGGTACTAACATCTTGGTGCCGTTGCCGGGGACCAAAAGATAAAATCATCCTTGGGAGAAATGACATTGCTTAGTTCTACAACATGGTTGAGCAGAAAATCCTAGACACATATCAGTTGTATATGCTTTGGTGACCTCAATTAAATCCTTAGAAGGTGAGTCCACTGGGAACACCGACCACCTAGAAGCTATAAATATATTCAGAGGTTAATGGCTACTCCACTGGGGACAATGAGCCCAATATAGAAAATATTAGAAGGGCATGGTGAAAAATGACGTACTCTATTGTTCTTCTTCAATATATCTTGTCCTTCCTGGTGCATCTCTTCCTATATTTCCCTGGGCTGGCCAAAACATTTTTCCAATACATGTCATGCTTAAGGCAAGACCCTAGGTCCACCCATGTATATCCTTCTTTAAGAACTGAGAAATCCCCTTCACCATGTACATATGACTCACACCAAACCCCTTCATCTGAGCCCCATGAGGCTCATGATGCCACTGCTGACCCTACGCCCTCTTCTGAACGCCCAGCCAGGCATCTTCAGTCTTTGTCTGGTCTCAAAATGGGCCTCATAAAACAATATGGTCAAAGGACCACCTTACACCACGACCTTACCTTTCTCCACTTCATAGATTCAAGAGCCTTCACCATTCAGTTCTATAGCCCCTGCTGAAAGAACTACTGAATCCTCGACAAAGGCTAAATGTTTTTCCCCTATAATTCTCCCTCCAGTCCTCCATGACCTTCCCTAGGGGTACTCCCAAAGGATCAAACAATTTACAGGTAAAAGGGGTATCCTGATTAAGAGCATTTAGGATGGATTGTAGAATGGATTGACCTAGAAGAGGTTGACCATGATGATGTTAAGGTCAAATTGTTTGCTCAAAGCCTGGCGGGAGAGGCAAAAAGATGATTAACCGACCTTCCAAAAAACTCCATCCTAGACTAGTGGTATTTTGAATATTCCTTCAAATAAATATGGGAAAAAAAGAAGGACCCCAAGAGGTGCTTGTCCCAGTTCTATTCCATGAGGAGGGAAGAGAGTGCATTTGTCCAGGAATTCTCTAAAAGAATCATGAAAATATATAACGTTATCCCATATGAAGTCAAACCTCCTACTAGCGCTACCCAACTCCACTATACTGAAGGTTTTGATAGTGATTTCTCCTTATGGATGAGAGAAAAAAGGTCATTTTCTCTAGCATACATGATAAATGATGCCATAGAGGTAGAAATGAACCTGACTGCTGCTAGGGAGAAGGGGAGAGAAGAAGAATAAAAGAGAAAGAATGAAGATCTTTCCTAGTTTCCTCCCTCTAACACACAAGAGTCCAGGATGAATGAGATAATGGAGGTAATGGAGAGGTGGATGGAAAGATTCACGAAAAATCACGACCCCTCCCTCATAATAAATTAGCACTCTAGAGGGCCTCTACATGTTGCGCAAACCCAAACAACACCTGAAGATTTGCAAGAACATATGAGGTCTCCTCTAATGGTGGTAAAGGAATAGGAAAAACAACTAAAGTCTCATCTGCCTCCCCATATTTCTTCCCATGAGAAATACATTTAGCAGGAGGAAGGTAATTTCGTGCGATTATGCTTCACCTCATTTGATTTTTCGAAACAAAGATTAAGGGTCGCAAACCAAGCATAAAAAATGGGGGTGAAAAATGATGTCATGGAATTTTTTAGGATGGAGGGTGAAGGGTGTGAACACCGGAATTTGCAATGCATCCTATATTTTCCGTTCTTGAGCACATAGAGGAGCAGCCCAAGGCCACACAGGAGGGGCATTATAATTTATTTGTTGAAGGAATTACCCCCCCTACTGCAAGCCTTGAATGTGAGGTTTTTGAGGAAGTCATCATGCCTCCCTTGTATGATACATATCAGGATGACTACTTAGAAGATAAAGGTCCCAAATGGTATATTTCTTCCTACTCTTCTAGTACAGGAGACTTGGATCAAGAGGAGCGCATTTCACTTGACTCCGGAAAAGATATTCACAATGAAGTGTAGAAGGAAGACCATGGTTTGGGTTCTTGAATTTTGGAAAAGGTGACTGAAGTCTCAAGAATAGGTCATCAGGAGCTTCCTTGGCATGATTATTTCAAAGAATAGCTTGAAAACATGCAAGGGGATTTATAGTTGGAGCAACGATCATGGGGCCAACAAAGGCTAGGAGAAGTGGAAGGCATTCATGGGTTTTATGATCCAGTGGCTGAATACGTGGATTAGTTTTTCCATGACAGGTGTTTAGTAGAATTTTCAAAGGGGTTTCATGGCCCAATGGCTAAAGATGTGGAGAAGCTGCACAGTGTGAATGGTTGGTTATGTTTGTGCGAAGGAAAACAAATCCCTTATCACGACCCTACTCCATTTAGTCATTTAGCACTATTTTTTATCAAGCAGAAGGAACGAATTTGCATATGTAATCACCTGCTTGAATGGCTTCACTGGAAGTCAAAAATTACTTAATTAGGAAGTAATGCTCATGTAGGTAGGTTAGGTAGAGATGAATAAGCTTGACACAAGGAGCATTTATTTTTCAGCATTTACCTTCAGTTTATTTTTGCGGCATTTGTTCAATCGCTGGATACAGAGCGTACTACGGGTTTCTCAGTAAATAATGAGGTTATCCCAATGGATTAGGCACATGATCTAGATAGGTTCTTTGCTACCTCACAGGGAGGATAGCATCCCCGATTTTTAGTCATTGTTAGCACTCATGCTAAATTTTGGATAGGCTCCTACAGTAATTACCTTGCAAAAGGGGGTATAGGAAGGAAGTCTCTATGTTTGATGATGCCGAGATCACTAAGGAGGCTTATCCTTGGCCCGAGTGTAGAGTTTGGGTTCCCCATGATGCATCGTACTGGCATGGGTAGAGCAGGGTTATATAATGATCAGAAGCGGCTCCCGGATGGGCATGTAGATCAGGTATTTGGAGGTTGAGGTTTTTGCAGCAGAAAGCATATGCGTGAGTTAAACCAAGAAGGAATGTGAAATTCGTATGTCACTCTATTTTCCAACGATTTTGATTTGACTGGACCAGAGTTGTGGCAGAGATGTGCTTTCTCCACCTAACCTTTCCTGGTAGATAAGTCGATGTGGGGATGCGAAATGAGGGAGGGCCCTGTGGTATTGAATGACTCTGATCCGATTAGGATCCGAATAAATGGTCTCGACTATTTTTGTAGTGGGCATCTATGCATCTGTTAAAGGAATGGGACGATGCGAAATCACGTGACGCCTAACACCTTCGAAGGTCGAGATTCGATGGGCTAATCAACTGATGACCCTAATCTATTTTTCCATAAGGACATACTTGAATCTTAACTGGAAGTCTCAACACAGAGTAGGGAAGGGGCCACCTGGATGAATGGTCGAGATATAGCTTAGGGGATATCTACGGCCAGAATCCATTCCGCTGTTCGAAGGCACCAGGGATATAAGGAGGGGAAGGATTGCAAAATGGGGAACAGGGTAGGGGGTAGCAGCGACGTAGGTCACATCTTGGATACCCTATCCTTGTGGCAAGAAGGACAAGTTCCAAGACAAGTTGGCAATAGAGGGTAGATATAGCCTTTCCATGCCATACAGAAACGAGGCCGGAGACACTGAAAACCAACCGGGTATCATGTTAGCATGACGAGGAATCAGCGAGATGACTAATGTCAAATACATGCATCATGAGAAATCCCAAGGAATATTACAAGTGATACTGAAGGTCATTTTGACCAATAATACTGGGAGGTCATGCTGAAAAAAGTGCAGCGTAGTTTGCATCTTCGCATGAGCGAGGAAGATCAAGAGCCACATGATCATCCATTTTGTCATCATGCCACCTGAGGATGGCGTGTGAATATTTTACAGGCTCATAGACGAGACCAACCACCCAACTTGTTATAATTCCACCATTTGGCCTATTCTCAGATATAAAGAAAATGAATGTTGTTTACGAGTGGGATGGCTGCTACTACTCTACTAAGGATCCAGGAAATACCAATATGGGACCAGTATGATTTTTTTGCTTAAGAGAGCCTTTATCCAGTGTGCTTTATTGGTCGATCGATGATGCTCGAAAACCCATCCCCTGCTGGGCCTTCACGCGTTAACAGCCCCAGCTATCGAGGTAAAGATGTTCACTGTGCTAGAAAGGTTTTCTGATGCTGGGAAAAACGATGGTGTCCTAATAAATTGCCACGGATGTGGGAGCAGTGCTTTTAGTTCTTAGTCCTAAACGCATCCCTTTGAAACCTCCAGAAAAGGATGTGGACACCATCGTCATGGTACAAAGTATCCATTGTTGGGGGTGGATGGTCGAAATGAATGTTCTGACGTGGGGAGAAAGGAGAAGAGGAATTCACAATCATTGTCTTATACTCATATTTCCAACTTCATCTAGGATGACGACGAGCCTCGGGAGGTGTTATGCTGGAATGTATTATAGGAAGGATCTGATCCTAGTAGAAGAAGCTGACAAGAGTGGACATCCCATTAAGGAATCAGTACTGTCATAAGACAGGCTTGTCTTTTTTAGGTCTATGCAAATAACATCATTACCAAGAGGCATAGATACCGGACATAAGGAAAAACACAAAAGGAACATAAAACTTCCTTCCAATGGTGAATACATACAAAACATGTTTTTGGAATATAGAGAAGGAATGAGGGCCAAAAACATGAAAGGTTTCAAGACCAATTAAAGCATGTACATCAGAACGTGCACAAGAGCAATCAAACCATTAGCGAAATGATACAACATTGCTATCAAAGAAAGTGATCTTGCATTCCATATGTTGCATGTATTTTATTTAAATATAGTTGTCACAACTTATCTCCCTTTGCAAGCATCAATCATGATGGGTTTTCCATTTCTGGAAGTTTGCTAGGATGCATTACAATGATTTTGGATTCGATCCTCATTTTGTAACCGAGTTTTATACCCCATTCTAGGAAGTATCCTGGGGCTAATTGACACCATACATATAACCTCCCCAGAGGAGGATAGAGGTTGGATTAAATTTCATTTTTGAGTCCTTAGCACCGGTATTGTAGCTTTGCAAATAGTTTTGGGAGTAGTAATGAAAATTCTTATTTGTAGTTATGAGATTCATCATGGTTTCTGTATTTAGTTTGTTTTCTCTATTATGCCATTTTCATGTGTGTTATTTTCTGTAAAAAATGATTCTAGTTGTACAAGAAGAATTCATTTCATTAAGCGCTCTTCCCATTAGATGTAGCATTCATTATATGTTTGTTATGGTTATTATCAAATTCATCCATAGTTAGGTGCTCCATCTCTACCATTTCCCTAATTATGTTATTTTTTTAAAGGCCTTGCAAGGGAATCATCCATCGATAGGTGCCCCTTATTGTGTTGGGATTTGATCTTTTCTCCTACCATTGCTTAAAGATATTTGTCTAAATGCTACACTTACTTTGCCTCATAATACAGAAGAGAAAATCATTGTTCATCATCTACTGTAGTGTCCTTGAATGTTTCATACTCTTACTCTATCACCTAATGGTTTTATTATTTGTTTGTATTTCAATCTTTTATTTTACAAATAACTCTGTTACCTATAGAAATCTATCATTTTGCATGCTTGTTTAAAGCCAAATGTACATGTGAATACAACTGTGACAAGAGAGATCCCACTTTGACTGCAATGACTAGAATGCAGTATAAAGTTGGTTTGAAATGGTTACCCCTGTGGCTTCCTACCACAACCATAGTAAAATTACAGGGTGATAATAGATGGAGTCTCTTTTCTTGTTCAACTAACTTATATTCGTTTCCTTTGTCTGAGCCCAAATAAGTACGAGTGTTTGTAACCTGTACTCTGATACCACATGTAACATACCCCAAATAACATAATAGATTCTCTAGGTGAAAAGTATAAAGTTTCTTCTTTTATATACATTTATTCACACCAAATAAATTTAGAATCATTGTTTACTCAAGAATAACCATTCTTTTAAGGTTAAGAAACTTAAATACAATCACTTTTAAATTCCTTATCTACATAAGAAAATCTTTTGGAAATTTAATAAGGTACAACCATTACAATAGTCGCAAGACTATCCTTTGAATGAGATCACGATTACATAGTAGATTTGTTTTTTAACAAGGTACTTGTACTTGTACTTGAGCTCCTAGGCTTAACCAGCAGAGATGAGACATGAGTCTCCTGATTGGAGAAAACAACAAAGTTAAGTATTTTTTAGATGATAAAAGAATCTAAATAAAAATTATGCACATATACAACTGACTTACTCTGCACTATCTTTCAAGAGTTATCCCAATGCTTTTCCAACATTGGGACACAACATCTGCAGCCACCACTTGAAGTCATGTAAATCAACATACATATTAGTATTATACACCAAGAACATAAGTCTCATAATGAACTTAAACATGATAAATTAAATCCATAAACAAATCTAATCATTGTAGATGCTTCTTTTATCTTGGGAGACTAAAAGCGTGTCTATGACTTTCCTCCCAATCCTTTTCATTATTCAATTAGTCCCATCATACCCAAATATATATAATTCTTTGATGTTTCCTCAATATGTTTAGATATGAATCGTTAAGTTAAAATCCTTATGATAATCATCAAGAAGATAAGTTAATACAAAAGATTCCCCATTTAAATTATAATAACTCATCAATAACTTGTATTGGTAACCTTCCGATATAATCCCCGAAGTCAATGAATGAATTCAATATGTTTCCTTTCAATTATTTAATCAAATTGCTTCCATTCTATTAGAAGTATCATAATATTTATCATTAACTTTAATCATGAGTTGATCATAATTGAGTAAACAAATGAAGATCTTCTCGAACATAAATTATAAAAACCAGAAATATATGTTTTCAAATAAATAATTGAACATATAGAAAATGTTAATTTTTAAAGAAAGGGAAACTTTATAAAGATGAAACATACATATTTATTTCCTAATGGTCAAAGGGCATCTTCCTAATATGTCATATAGAGATTATGGACTTTCCAAAAGCATAACGAAGTTATGAACAAAGTTTTGATATGAAATCTTATGCCAACAAATGCATAGAATGTATAAGATTAAAAAAACGAGTACTAGAAAAACTCAAAACAGGTAAATACTAATAGTCAATGTAATAGAAATAAAGATATATTTATATATATCTACATTCCAATTCTGATTTTGTCGATAAATAATAATACTCAATGTAATTGCAGAAACGTATATTTATATATATCTACATTCTAGTTCTGATTTCGCCATTAAATAATAATACTCAATGTAACTGCAGACAAGTATATTTATATATATCTACATTCTAGTTCTGATTTCGCTGATAAATAATACTACTCAATGTAGTTGCAGAAAAGTATATTAATATATATCTACATTCTAGTTCTGATTTCACCGATAAATAATAATACTCAATGTAATTGTAGGCAAGTATATATCTACATTCCAGATATGATTTTTCCAGTAAATAATAATAGTCAATGTAATTGCAGGCAAGATATATTTATATATATCTACATTCCAGATCTGATTTTGCTGGTAATAACAATAGTCAATGTAATTACATACAAGATATATTTATATATATCTACATTCTAGGTCTTATTTTGTCGGTAAATAATAATAGTCAATGTAATTGCAGGGTAGATATATTTATATATATCTACATTCCAGCTCTAATTTCTATGGTAAATAATAATACTCAATGTAATTGCAGGAAAGTATTTTCAGATCTAAAATTTATCCAAATTTATATCCAGGTCCACTCTATTTAGAAAAGATACGAAGTTAAAACATTCAGATCTAAAACCTTTCTATAAAATCGTGCGTAGTCGAATGAGATCTGCTCAGATCCAAGATGTATAAATATATTCAGTTTGCAATACCTTTCTGAAAGAAATTGTAGCCATGTTATAAATACAGATCACAACCTTACAAAAAAATGCAAGCATACTCTAGGCGTTCAGATCACAAAATCTAAAGAAAAATAGAATCTTAGACATCAAGTATGAACACATACACTTACCACAGATCCATGATACCACCAAAGGAAAAGTCATAGCCATTAAAAAAATACATATTCAGATTTAAAATGTTTCCAATTAAAGACAGTGCAGGTAGATTCAGATCCACACAACATTGCAGACAACCAGGTTCTCCAAGTAAGAACCAAAATCACAGTCATAAAATAGATACACATTCATATCTAAACTCCTAAATCATAAGAAATACAACACGCTAATATAAAATATTTAGAAAACTGGAATCGCAGGAATTCAAATCGTAGATCGATCACATACCTGTTTTCGATTAAATGGTAGTGAACCAAAATGCCCATTCATTCGCATATAGAGATGGATCCAAGCTTCAATGCATTCATGGGAAGGAAGAATGCGGAGTCATTCCTCAAACATTTCCTACATATCAAAGATATCCACTCGACTCATCCCCTTTCATAATGAAAATGAAAAGCAAAACTCTCCACCAATGGGTCACCCCGATCCCTTTCTGATCGCAAATAAAAAGAAACCCCTATTGGATCCCAGGCAAAAAAAAAGACTTCTAAGTGTTTGTGTTTAAAACCATCAAGAAGACATATGGCATCATTTTTTTGTTAGGGGAAGAATTCCCATGATTCTCTCAAAGAGAGATCACACCATCAAACTCAATAACTCTTACAATTTTGATGTCTCCTATTAATGTATAGAACTAATAATGATAATCCTTTCCACTATGGTATATTATGTTCTATGAAATAATGTTTATGATATAACTAATATATATTTTACCCCAATAAATATATATAATGCTCCGTATATTTATAACAAATGTTATGTTATAGCCCACATACATATATATATATATCCAAGTTTTTTTATTACCATTATGATATAACCAATACATATTTTAGGGTTCTTTCAGTGTATAATATTTTATATATAAATGTAATAATATTTGTCTTCTCCTTTTCAATACTTTTGATTAATGTGAGGTGGGAGTGACTTCCCCCTCGCGGAGGTTTTAGTGTTTAACTAGTACAATGAGATGTGTTAACTTTTAAATCATAATGTTTGTTCATCATAGATAATGTTTAAGAATTGCTGATCTCGTTCTCGAATTAAGTATGTACGGAGTTTAGGAGTGGTAAATTACCCTTTAAGTTTAAGGATTTCCACTGGCTTACTTTTGGTATGTTTTCGGAACCATGATGACCATAGGAAATCTTTACTTTATCCCAAGGATTCACTCAACTTCTCGTTTTTTTCCCTAGTGGATTCGTCCCCAATCATCATTTTAGTTGTGCATGCTTTCAGTCTCCTAGCATTATCAATTTCATCTATAATTTAATGAGGCTAGGATTAGTACTTACAATGCTTTTTACTTACACTTTTCTTTTTTCAATCGTGTAGTGAGGGGATGTTACACTTGGACTATGTGTTTGGTTTCATATATTAACCAATAACTACAGGTTTTGGTATAACGACAAACTGTTAACACCTTGCTTTTTGATAGGTTACATTAACCTATCATTTAATTGGTAGCAACATGCCCACCAAAATCAACGGTTGGTTAAAAGTTCTTATAATGGTAATCTATATTTGTTGTAAATCACTTTACGATGGAGGTATTTAATTGATACCCATAAAAAAAATTCATTAGTAACTATATTGATTTTCATTGCACCCAAGTTGAAAATGTGTTTTATCAATTTTAATTTTAATTCCATAATGCAATCTTTGTATATATAATAATATAATTTTTTTTAATCCTTATATAGATGTTAATGTTTTATCAAATTTATACAAAGAATAATAGAGTTGTATCAATTTTAATTTTAATTCTATAATGCAAAATTTTTTATATATAATAATATAATTTTTTTAATCCATTTATAGGTGTTAATGTCTTATTAAATTTATACAAAGAATAATAGAACATCAAGTAAAGTAATATTGATAACCATCATTAAACACAACCATGATATTTCCACATGATTTTTTTGAAAATTAAGTAAATATTTTACTTAGTTTCTTTACATGTTTCATAGTGATTATTCTTTTTCTTAAGTGTTCCAATTAGTTCTAAAAGGTACAAAATCATGATTCAACATTGTTTAACTTTTTAACATATATATATATATAATCTATAAATAATTCATTTCATTCTTTTCTTTAACAATATCTCTATATAAGAAGTTTTGAGCACTTATATTTATGATTACTTTATAAAGCAAAAGAAGATATATGCAAAATATGGTCATAAATGGATGGAAATCAAAATATAAACTTGATTTGAGAAAGCATAAAACATTTTTTTATAATATTTATTTGCAAAATAATCATTTTAACCATTTATTATATCTATTTAAATAATAAAACTGAAATATTGAGAGAAGAAATGAAACAATGTATGTATTTACAAATTTATTTAAATGTAAATTATTTACATACAATACACGTATTTCGTTACTATGTGAAGACTATAGTCGGCAATGTTGGAATAATACAAATTTGTAAAAAACAATCATGTTTGTCTGAAGTAGTTAGTAATAAAAATATAATAACAAATTTAAGTACAACGACACATGGAGCGATTTTTGAAGAAAACTCAAAATCTATATTCTAGAAAAATAAAGGCAGAAACGACAATGTAAATTATGCAAAACAAATGTCTATGAACAAAAGGAAAAGTTTAAGTAGGTCTCCAATATGGAAGAGAAAGCAATAACGAAGTGATTATGTCTTGTATCCGTAACTTAGATGAGATTGAAACAAATCTAATTCTGCTAGGAGTGAGCTAGCTGTGGAGCAAAACTCCCTCCATCCAACGGAGGAGGAGCAAAGTCAACGCTAACTTTGCTCCTCCTCCGTCCAATGAGGGAGGATTGCTCCACAGCTAGCTTACTCCATTCTGCTAAGGCATCTATACTGCATGGTGCAATATGCACATTTCCCAAGATACTTGTTTAATTTTTTTATTATGTTTACATAATTTAAGATGAATGGCAATTTCAATTTCACTGAAGCTAAAACTGTTATTTCAATCTCATTGGTATCGATGTTTATTTTTTTCAAGTAAAATATATAAATATGAAAATGCAAGAAGCTATTTTTCTGTGATGCCCTTCTAATCCCGTAAGTATTGCTTTATAAATTAAATTTGTAGAATTGTGCAAGTATAGCCTAATTTTTTCTACTGCCTCTCATATTATACATACATTTATCTTTGTATCTATCATTGTTCATGCAATATATATATGTATGTATGTAGTTTTTGATAGATGTTCGTCAATGCCTATGTTAGTGGTAACTGGATTATTTGCATACGCTCGATCATTTCAATATATATATTTTCATTTTCATTTGCAAACCTGCTTTTGGGGGGAGAGTGGGCTACTCAATGGTCCTCCTATGTGAAAGCTCTGTCTCATGAAGGTATACTGATTGGACATACGGAGGACAAGTTGTTAGGGATGTTTGATGAGTAGATGGGTAAGCCGACAGCAAAGAAAGCTTATGACTTCATTGTCTCAAATCACAGAACTGTTATAGAAAATGATATTATGATGAAGATTTGGTACTTTAATATTCCCCTTAATATTAAGTGTTTTGTGTGGCTCACTTGCAATAAGAAAATTAATACTTGGGATAATTTATACAAGAAAGGATGGATCGGTCCTAATAGGTGCTATCACTGCAATGAGGAAGCAGAATCGGCTGATCACTTATTTGTTAGCTGTCTTTTCCTAAAGGACGTGAACTTGGGGTTCAACTGTATATTTGATGTGAACATTTTATGGACTGCCCCTACTTTTTTTGAAAATCTCTCTATTTGGGTATCTAAAAGTGGTTCTTTACTGTATCTACCTCTTTTCCTTATGTGGAATATTTGGAAAGCCAGGAACTGTATGTGTTTTGATGATCAAAAACCTATTATGACTGGACCTATGTTACATATTATTTTTGATGAGGTAAATATCTTTAAGCCTCCTCTGAAGCACATGCATAAAATTAGGAACATTGGGAAGTCTCCTACTTCAGTTTTTCCTATGATATTTTTTGATGGTGCAACTGCAAATAATATAGGTGGAGCGTGCTTTTGTCTTTGGTTGAATGATCATCACCTTCTTGCTTTCAAACTTGGATGTGGCAGCTGCACTAATACTAGAGAAAAACTCTTAGCACTCTGGGCATCACTACGGGTCGCCAAGGATATTGGGTTGCCTTACCTACATATCTTTGGCGACTCCTCTGTGATTATAAATTGGGCAAAAAAGGAATCCACACTGGACATGGTGAATCTTGACGCTTGGTGCTACAACACCAGAATTCTCATGTCCTCTTTTACTTGGGTGGATTTCAATCATGTCTATATGGAACATAACAAGAGGGTAGACATCTTATCCAAAGAACGATTGCACTTGGCTCCGGGCCATCTCTTACTTACTGAATCATTTGGAAATGAGATTATTGGGGTTGGCTCATCACAACTTTTTTAGAATATACTCATTCTATTACAGTTTTATCTCTCATGATTCATTGAGATACTACCAGGTATTGTTGAGCGAGCTACTACATGATATACAAGAGTCACTCTCCTTGCTTGGATCAGATTTTTGGGCTCTTGTTATTTTCTCTAGGGACATAGATGACTGATTTATACAGCTCTCTTATGAGAAGGATATTATGTATTGATACCCAGGTGTTTTGGGTACCTCTTATTTTCTGTTGGTTCTGTTTTTGCTTATGATGTATGTATGTTGGGTATTGAGATTGGCACCTGTTTATTCTGCTGACCCTTGGGGTTTTACTGTATTGACTGAAGATGTAAAAAGTTTCCTTTGATTCAATGAATACCAAGGAATGGTTTTTTCAACTGAAAATATATATATATATATATGTCTTGATAGATGTTCGTCAATTCCAATGTTAGTGGTACCTCGATTATTTGCATACGCCCGATCATTTTCTATTGTTCTTTTTGTGCACCCTTCATTTTGACTATAAATGTTTCGTTTGTGTATAATTTCATGCAAACGAATAAGGGTAAGCAACAATTTTTGTAATAGTTTTTTGTTTAAATCTTGGAGTATAATAACAATACAACTAGATTTCAAGAAAACCATGTTTCTACTTCCAATGTGCACGTTTCATATAGATGCGCAACCCACACAATTCTATATATTTTTGTTTGCAATTTATTCATTATTTTTGTGTTGTTTAAACTACACCTGGAAGCGATATATATATGTGCAAACAACGTAAAGGGTTCAAGAACAATGTAAAGGGTTCAATAACAATGGAAATGGTGTATAATGTTAATTAAAGGAAGAAAATAAATAAATAAATTATATTGATAGAGATGTGTTTTAAAGACACATTTATCAACAAGATAATGGGATAAATTATTAGGTGCAAGCATCAAGTTTTTGTGAGTATTGCCTACATTTATTGACAAGAAAAAGACAAAGAACTCTGCAAACAAATATTGGCTGCAAAATTCCCTACGATAGTTCAAATCAAATCAAATGAGCACATAGTAATACATCTAGACTTAAGAAGGATTTATACTAGCATATATAAAAGTCCACCATAATAGAAAGAGAAAAGGTAGTGACTTGATTATTTTTAGTATTGGAGTTGTACATAGAAGTTTAAATCAAGGAATTCATTATTAGACATAAAATACAGTTGGCCAAAAAGATTGAACAAGTTCTTATATCAAAGCAGTTGTTGTAACAAAGATAATATTAAATAATCAACAATAAGTAATATAATAATAATAATATAATAATAATTATAGTTAAATGATTTATATTAAAAAGACTTAACCTTTCAATGAAAAGTAATTAGTAGGTTTTAAGCATTTTATATTTAAATTATTAATTATTATATCAGATTATTATTCATTATCAGAATGTGGGCTACTAATTACATTTGGGAATTTTAGATTTATTAAGGGAGTTAAGAATTTTTTAAGCTTCATTGGTATCAGAGCCACCCCTTCCTTAGGTTTGTGCTCATTCCATATTTTAGCCAAATTTTCATATTTTGTCTGGTAATTTTCAAAGATTCTCTGAGTTCAAAGGTCTTTAACTATAAACCCTCACACTTTCACTCTTCCGGGTTTCCTGATCCAGCTATTAGACATGATTTCAACGCTTCCTTGGTCGACATGGTATTTGACCATAACTTGGACATAAACGTTCCCTTTACACTACACTCTCCATCGCACACTTGACACATTACACCCACTTCCCCAGCTAAGCATCCAATTCAAATTCACCTCACGCGTTTCTTCCTACAACGTTTCTCCCCACCTCACTACCTGCTTTCTCCCACCACGTTCCTCCACAGCCCATTGCTTCTTCCTCCCACCACAACTTCCACAATTCTTCCAAACCACATACTCTCACACCTTCCCACGTTTCCTTGCATCCTGTCCGTTCTGGGCACCTTCACACTTCTCCATGCTTCAATCCTCAATTCCTATCACCCCTGTCCTTACCCTCCTTTGGCACTCTCACATTCCACAGTCTTGGAACCTAACAAAACCTACTCCCACACACTCACACCAAATTCGTCTTCATTTCGTATTTCTTAGTATGCACGTCCTTCCCTTCATAGCCTACACCTACCCTCTGTGCGTCCATCCTGCGCCTTCTCCTCCTCCATGCAGCTCCACAGAACCCTGCACACCTCCTCTAGCTGTTGTGCCCTCCACACATGTTTCTCCCCTCCCTTCCGTGTTTCCTTCGCCCTCCCTCTTTCCCACATTCCTCCCGGCCACTTCCATCCACCAGACCTCCACTTCACATTGCTCTCCTCCCTCACTCCTTACCTACCACGTCCTTCACTCCCACATCTGCGTTGCAACCTCCATATCATTACCCACACGCCAATCATTCAAGTCGTTCTCACCTCTACGCCATCACTTAGGGTTTAAATCCTAATTTCATTCCATTATATTATAATAATAATAATAATAATAATAGTATTATTATTATTATAATACTACACATTATTATTTCAAAATCCAAAAATCTTCTTTAAAAAAGAAAATAATAATTAATATTTATTATTAGTACCAATAATAATAATTATTTAATAATTATTACTTAAAAAAAAGGAAGAAATCAAGAGGTCAAACCAAAGGGATATTCTTTACAAGAGAGCCATATTGGGAATTATTACAACTTTTATATCTACACTTGTTGAAGAACAGAAGACAAAAGTGAAGTATAGACATAGTCACAAACGATGGCACCTGCATATTCATAAATGAAATTGTAGTTACAAGAAGCATTGGATGAGTTAGAGAAAAATAAAGTTACCAATAAAGCTCTTCAATTCAAGATTATGAATCAATAATTGCAAAATCATTTAATCTGAACAAGAAAATTCTAGCTTAAATTATCAAAAGCAATTAGAGGTCCACAAAAGGTTATTAGATAAGGATAAGGAAATTTCACATCCAAAAAGTCATAGTAAAAAAATGGAAGACAAAGTCAGAAACTCAAAAAATGTCGAAGGATCACCTTACAAAAGCAATAATGATCTAGATGAAGAAATAAAAATTTTAAACAAAATCATCAAGGAGAAAGAAGACGAAATGAGGCACATTCAGATGAAAGTAAGAATCCTAGAAGTAGAGAATTGACACCTTTAAAAACATATTATTGAACTCTAGTAGAAAGGGGATGACACTAAAAAGATGTACAAGTTGGATATTACAACTATCAAAAGCACGTTATCAAATAAAGCTGAAGAAATATATAGATTAAAAAACGATAAGAAGACATTAATTGGAAAAATCAGAAAGTTAAAAGGTACCAAGAAGATAAAACAATCAAATGAAGACAAAAAAAACGAGCACCTGAGAGTTTTTAATAAAGAGTTAGAGGAACATATCAAGAAGTTAAAATAGGAAAAAAAGTCGCAAGGAAAAGGGTCAGAGGAGATTCAGATTGTGAAAATATAGAAGGAAGCATATAGACTCTCCGAAAAACAAATTCAATATGATGAATAAGAAACCAAAAAAAAATCGATCCTCATGACAGTTCAAAAGGAAGTCAATCCAGCAAAAAAGCGAACAATAAAAGCTCCTTATCGACACCCCAATTATAAAATTCAATTTGACCAACAACAGGGTCAAAATGAATAGAAGAAAGGAAGTTATGATCTCATATGCATAAGGACACAAAATCTACAACCTAAACAAAAAACCAAAAGATTTATCCAACAAAGAGACCAACAACCAACTTTTATAAAAGTAAATCTCAGATGGATCACTTCCCAGGAAATGCAACATTTCAATCCAGAGATTCGAAAATTATATCGCCATGTTTCGTTAAGTGTTGGAGTTATAGGTTCAGAGAGACATGACAAGATGTTACGAACAAAAATAATTGATAAGTCCTTCACTAATCAAAGCTTCCCTTACGGGGAAGGGAATGGAATAAACATAAAATTAAATAATCAAGAATAAGTAATATACTAATACAATAACACTAATAATATTTAAATAATTTACATTAAAAAGACATAATATTTCAATGAGAATGTATTAGTAGCCTTGCATAATGGCCCAAACATTATATTTTTAGTTATCAATTATTAGATCATCTTATTATTCATTATATAAATGTCACATACCAATTACTTGTGGTAATTTTAGATTTATTATGGGAGTTAGAAAGTTTTTATGCTTCAAATGTGGCCTTATTTTAGAAGATATTTACTAAATTGTTTTATTTATTTGATTTTAACCTATAAAGTGTATCAAAGTGACCTCTCGGTGGAGAGATTAAATGCCAACTCGTATAATTATATAGCATGTAAACCATGGCAGTGTTTGATCTCTCAACAATGAAATCCAGCATTGGTGTTCATTTTTCTATGTTCTTCTATTTGCCAAAACATGTGAAATATCCTCTTAGTGAGAGTCACTCATGCTTGACCTTGCATGTATCCTTTATAACTTCTGATATGTATAATGTTTATTAATAGTGAAGCTTGGCTACTGAGACAAAAAGTTATATATATATATATATATATATATATATATATGGGTGTGTGAAAGAAGATGAGAGACCTTTTAGATGTAATTATACTTTTAGGAAACAGACTCACAGTACATCAAAATACAACACACTTATGTTATGTAATGCTTGGTTTGGTTAAGCTCAAGCCTGGCATGTCATATTCCATGTAGGTTAGGAAAATCAAAGAGGGTATGCATTTTGTAGTTACAAAACGCGCATGTGCTATAGAGAAGAAAAACTTGCATGTGTTATGGAGAAGCAAAATACGCACGTTTCATGGAGAAGTAAAATGCACACTCATTATGGAGAACGATAATAAATGGGTTTGGTGCATCACTAGGGAAACAAATAAAAACATTAGTTCACATAATCAATACTTAGGACCTATAGTCACATATTTTAGCATTATCAAGGAAAAAATCTCAAACAACCTTCCCTAACCTCCCAAGAGTATAATTTTTATTTGTGTTGTAATATGAACACTATTAGAAAGATTTAAGAACTAAGTATGGGTCTTAGTTTGTTGACTATGGTTTGGAGAGGAAACTTAAGACTTATTCCCTAAAGGTAGTTTTTAAGGCTTGAGGCCCATGGACAAGGCATCAAACCTGCACATATAACCTCCATATACAATCCTTTGCATATAAGAGAGAATATGTAGTTCATTAGAATGATTTTAGCACTAGTAACATATCCATGGACATGGTCAAGGGAGGAAACATAGTTATTAGGCCCTAAAGGAATCCTATAGACATATAGGTCCAAGAAAAACACCCTAAACCAACACACATGATCTATTAAGGGTTTCCTCAACCTTTAAGTTGGGATATGGTCATGATTAAGATATTTTTAGCATTAGGTATGGAGAATAATGGTTTAATCATGGTTGGTAGGGAAATATTTTATTTTAGGATGTAAACCATCTTATAAGGCTAAAGGTCCATGAATGACACCTAAAAATCGCCAAATATGACCTTTAAAGTTAATTTTTTTTCATTTTAATGGGGGTATGGAAACCATTATAGGTTTCTAATTACTATGTATGTGTCTTTGGGCCTTAGACATAATAAGGGGAGAAAATATTTGCCTTAGCCCCTAGAATATGCTTCTAGGCATCTAGAGCCAAGAATGATGTGTTGAGCAACCTCAACAGATCCTTCCATGATATCATCTACCTTGGAATGGGGATAATAGTTCCATTAGAATTTTTTTAGGACTAAGAACCGGTATTAGGACCCTTGACATGGGGGGGGGGGGCACTTGGTCCTTAGATCTTAAAGAAATTTATTAACCATTTAGGTCCAAAATTGATGGCTCCAACCACCTCACATGATGTTGAAAGGGAATGCTTTGACGCTTAATGGGGATATGGATGTAATCACAATTTGTTGATCACTAGGTATGTGTCGGCGCTCACACAAAGTTATTTCAAATTTTTAGCGCCACTTTAGAAAGTGAAAACACACATTTGAAATTTAATTCTATAATGAATATTCATTACTGATGCTACGTTTGGAAAAACCCGAGCCAAAATCAAGGCTAAGGTGAGTTAGCAAATATCACAAGTGTGATATATCGCACTTGATTTTTTGAAGAGTTACAAATCGCAAGTGCGATATAGGGCCACTTGTGATTTGTAAAACCATAATAAAAACAAAACAGAGGCCTGCATCGTCAATTTCTTATTTACATAGTGAAGGTCATGATATCGAGACAATGAAAAACCACACCAACGATTTGAGTTTGACATTTTGGAGGCACCTTTGGAGGATAATTTGCAAGGGCCAATTCAGAACTTGGATCCAATGGAAGGTAAGTACTCATTTCTTAAAATTTTCTTTCAATATTGGTTTGTTTTTGTTAATTTTATAGCTTTTATATTTCTTGAAACGAATTTAATAAAAAAATTTGAAATAAATAAAACAATGATATATTAAAACAATTTTTAATTTGTTGTTTTAATCTTAACATATAACAGAAATGTTGAATATAATGTGCAAAATGAACCCACTAACAACCAAGAACGAAACCCAAACAAAACCTAAACACAAACCCAAACACGGAGGGTGAACAAGACAGGAATTCAGAGATTCTGGCCCATTTGAGTGCATTGAGGCACCTTAGCTCATTGTCTAGAGAGGGGGGGGTGACCATTTGAGCCATTGGATACCATAACAAATAAAATTTTCAATGCCCAGGGAGCTATTTACAACATTAGCTCGTGTAGAGAATCCATGAGACAATATTATTCCGATGGTTTAAGCTATAAAGACATAAAAAAAAATGAAGATAACCAAAGACCAATTTTTTTTCATTATTCTGGGATCCCAACATCGGATTGGTTCCACCCACCAGTCAAGCACACATTTCCATAGACTGGTGCATAGAACCAAATATGAAATCCAATTGGATGGATCACTGGTATATGGTCTTCGATGAAGACCCTCATGGGATTAGAGACACCCCATTCTATTTCTTGAGGAAGGTGTATCAAAAATTTATCTTGGGGAAACATGTTATCTATTTTGATATTTTAGAGTTCCAGGGTGTGGGTCATGGGATGCCCCAAGATAGGGAAGGTGCTAGGATTGATCCTAACCGTGTGCCATGCTCTCCATGCACACCAAAACCCCCTCGGGTATATCCTCCTATGGGTGATGTGATTGATGATACACAGGAGGCCTTATTCGACTTGGAAGATAAATTACTTCAACATGGGACTGTTGTCTGAGTCAATGTATGCCAAGGGGTTGGCACTTCTGATCCTAGACCATCCCAAACTAAGGATCCACATAGTAGGTCTCCTGAGCGTACTTGAGGTATAGATCACACTTGAGACGTAGAGGGTTTAGATATTTGTGTTATTCCACACCCTTGCACGATGTGTGGAGGCATATGCTACGGTCCTGCTTCATATTTCTGGGACGATGGATTACATCTATATGTAAGTATAACTCACTCTTTTCATATTATATTTTGTTTATATCACATTTTTAAATTGTTTCGTAATTTATTTCTATTTAATTATCTAACAAATTATGTGAAAAAATATTCAACTAGTGTACCATCACACCGCAGATTCGCATAGTCTGATGATTGATGTTGATAACATTGATGCAACGGTCAATGCTGCATATGGTTTTGGTGCTTCGCCATTAGCTGTAAGTACTTTAATTTTTAATTTGACATCGTAATTTACATATTTATAGTACATATTGCAACATTCAATATGTCCTAATATGGATACAATATGTTTTATGCAGGGTGGGAAGGATGAGTTTGTGGAATCTCAGCCGAATCCCTCGCATGTAGAGGAAGATTCCCAGACATAGGTATTATTTTAATTATGATTTTAATAATTCAACATGTATGCTTTTAATTATTCAAAATTTTCTAATAGTATGTTTATGTTTTTTTATGTAGCATCATATCTATGCGAGAAGAATGACCTTTGTGATTGGGGACCCACTTCTCCCCCCCCAGGTACATGTATATTTCGACTTCTTTGAAAAATTTGTTTTCATCCATCTTATATATGTCTCATTGTATTTGTATTATATGACATTGAAATATTTACTTTATGTAGGAATCTATTGAGCTAGTGGTACTTGAAGAACACCAAATCCAGGCTTTGGGTTACCCACCTCCCCCCCCCCCGAGGTACATCTATGTTTCATTTTCTTCGAAAAAATCATTTTTCGTCCATCTTGTATATGTCTCATTTTATTTGTATTATATGACATTGACATATGTTACTTTATGTAGGCATCTACTGATCCAGTGGTGCTTGAAGAGAACCAAATTCAGGTTTTGGGTTACCCACCACTTAGGTATGTGTATGTTTCACTTTCTTTGAAAACATCATTTTTCGTCTATGTAGTATATGTCTCATTTTATTTGTATTTTTTGACATTGACATATGTTCCTTTATGCAGGCATCTAGTGAGCAATTGGTGCTTGAATAGAACCAAATCCAAGTTGTTGGTGACCCACCTCCCCCCCCCTCCAAGGTAGATGTATGTTTTGTTTTCTTTGAAAAAATCATTTTCCTTCCATGTAGTATATATGTATCATTTTATTTTTATTATTTGACATTGACACATGTTACTTTATACAGGATTCTAGTGAGGCAGCAATGATTGAAGAGCACCAAATCAAAGTTGTTGGCGACCCACCTCTGACACCCCACCAGGTACGTTTATGTCTCTCTTTCTTTTAATTGTGCTTTTAATGATTCAACATGTACTTTTTTAATTATTTGAAATTGTCTAATTGTATCTTTATCCTTTTGTACGTACAAACACAATTCTGATAATGATTCTAAACGAGCAGCCTTCTTCGTTAATGCATATATAAATCCCGTTATCCCGTTGTGAGTTGTTCGACCCACTGGTTAGACAACTATTCACGATCCCCTGGTATATTTATATATTTCTTATCTTGCTTATATTTCTTTTTGTACATGTAAGTATATTTTTCCTTGTTTCCCCCGTTGATATGCTGACATTGACATATATATTATTTTATGCATCTTGATAGTGAGAGAGTGGTTCCTTAAGAGCACCCAATTGGGGTCGTCACTCACCCACCTCTCCCCCCAAGGTAAATGTATGTCTCTCTTTCTTTGAAAAAGTCATTATCCCTCCATGTCATATAGTTTTATTTATACATGCAAGTATGTTTTTCGTCCACCCATAGATTTGTTGACATTGACATATATATATATATATATATATATATATATATATATGCAGCTTGATAGTGAGAAAGTGGTGCTTGAAGAGCACCCAATTGGGGTCGTTACTAGTGAGGTACCACAACCCACGATAACTTACTCGTGTATAGTAAGTAAAAATGTTATATTGGTTTGGAATTCGAATAAATGTACATAAAATTTTTATAGGTTGATAAACTAAGTTAGAAATTTTGGTTTGTATCGAGTCTCCGCTAATGCGACTTGTCCCTCTTGTTCAGCATTGGGGATCACCACTGAGCATCCGGAAAAAAAAATGTAGACTTATCAGAAGACATTGACAGTGGCAGTGAAAGGGGGGATAAATAAAATAAATGTATAGGGGGGATACATACATGTAAAATTTTGTTTGTATACACACAAATGTGCAGTTTGATCCACTATTGTGTATTGTGGCCATGTGGCATTCCAATTTTTGTAACATTATTTGTATGCATATATAATATAAAGCAAGGTTCAAATTTATACAAATATGGTTGACTTGATTTTGGAACATGATATGTGTGGTTCGCCTATGTGATATTATGATATTATAGACCTTATCATGACATATCATACTGACTATTTGAAGATTTTCAATACTTCAAGGAAGAATTTATTACTCATCCAACTAAGATCAACTAAGCATTAAGTAATTCATGGGAGATAATCACTAGACACCATAACCATAACCATACCATACAACTACCTAAATTCAACTACCATCAAATTTTTAACATTATGGCTATCCTTAACTTTTTAACATCATACCCATACCATACACTACCTAAATTCCACACAATAATATCATTAGACTAACATCATAACATCATAGTCAGACCACTAACATCATAACAACATACATGTGTTTCTAATTCTAAGTCATGCATGCATGTAAACTTCCACTTGTGATCCATGTTTAGCCTTATTCATTTTGTTACATGTATGTGAATAGCCTACTTATGTGCCCTTTTGGTTTATAATTAAATGATACTAATCAATATAATGATCTAAACTTAAATATACTAACATCATACCATATTAACATACCATACCATACAAATATACCATACCATACCTTACAATACTAACATCATACCCTACAATACCCTATGATACTAACATCATACCATACTAACATACCATACCATATTAGTATACCATACCTTACCATACCCTACGATACATGCATTTCTAGTTCAATCTCATAACTTGTAAAATGGTCATAAAACCATAGTTCCATATCATAACTTCTCAAACCTAGCTATAGCATGCAATTGTAGTTCATGAAACCCCAGTTGTTTTTCAATTTGTACATTTACATGTGTTTCTACTTTCATCGCATAACTTGTAAAAATGTCATAAAACACTAGTTCCATATCATAACTTATGAACCCTAGTTATAGCATGCAATTGTAGTTCATGAAACCATAGTTGGTTTTCAATTTGTACACGTACATGTGTTTCTACTTCCATCTCATAACTCGTAAACAAGTCATAAATCCCTAGTTCCATATCATAACTTCTAAACCCTAGTTATAGCATGCAATTGTAGTTCATGAAACCCTAGTCGATTTTCAATTTGTACATGTACATGTGTTTCTAGTTCCATATCATAACTTGTAAAGAGGTCATAAAACTCTAGTTCCATATCATAACTTCTCAACCCTAGGTATAGCATGAAATTGTAGTGCATGAAAACCTAGTTGGTTTTCAATTTGTACATGTATATGTGTTTCTACTTCAATCTCATAACTTGTAAAGAGGTCATAAAACCATAGTTCCATATCATAACTTCTTAATGCTAGTTATAGCATGCAATAGTAGTTCATGAAATACTAGTTGAATTGAATTCGTATATGTACATGTATTTCTACTTCCATCTCATAACTTGTAAAGAGGTCATAAAACCCTAGTTCCATCTCATAACTTCTCAACCCTAGTTATAGCATGCAATTTGTAGTTCATGAAACCCTAGTTGGTTTTTAATTTGTACATGTACATTTGTTTCTACTTCCATCTCATAACTTGTAAAGAGGTCATAAAACCATAGCTCTGTCTCCTAACATCTCAACCCTAGTTATAGCATGCAATTGTAGTTCATGAAACCCTAGTTGGTTTTAAATTTGTACATGTACATGTGTTTCTACTTCCATCTCATAGCTTGTAAAAAGGTCATTAAACCCTAGTTCCATATCATAACTTCTCAACCCTAGTTATAACATGCAATTGTAGTTCATGAAACCCTGGTTGGTTTTAAATTTGTACATGTACATGTGTTTCTACTTCCATCTCATAACTTGTAAATAGGTAATAAAACCCTAGTTCCATCTCATAACTTCTCAACCCTAGTTATACCATTCAATTTGTAGTTCATGAAACCCTAGTTGGTTTTCAATTTGTACATGTACATGTGTTTCTACTTCCATCTCATAACTTGTAAAGAGGTCACGAAACCCTAGTTCCTTATCATAACTTCTCAGCCCTAGTTATAGCATGCAATTGTAGTTCATGAAACCCCAGTTGGTTTTCAATGTTTACATGTACATGTCTTTCTAATTCCATCCCATAACTTATAAAGAGTTCATCAAACCCTATTTACATCTCATAAATTCTCAACCCTAGTTATAAGATGCAATTATAGTTCATGAAGCCCTAGTTGGTCATAAAACCCTAGTTCTGTCTCATAACTTGCAAATAGGTCATAAAACAAATATAGTGATATAAACCTAAAGAGGTCATATAAACCTTAGTCCATTTTGCTTGTTATTCATGTACATTTGTTTCAAATTCTAAGTCATGCATGCATGTGAACTTCCACTTGTGATCCATGTTCAACCCTATTCATTTTGTTTCATGTATGTGCATAGACTAGGTATATGGTCTTTTGGTTTCTACTTAAATGATACTAACCAATATAGATCTTCAAACATAAAGAGGTCATAAAAACCTAGTTTCTAGTTACATGTCTCAATTTGTGAACCCTAATTTTATTATGTGGGTTTTTGGCTTATACATTAGTATGAGAATAATATAGCCTATGAACCCTACCAACAAAGGCATGGTCAAGGGTTTTGCAAAGTTGACCCACCAATGATAGAGTTGCATTGAAGGAAAACTGAGCAAAACCCTAGTTTATGAAATCAAAGCACAATGAAGTCATTGGGCCTTGAAAACACGATGGAGAGAGACACCTAGAGGTAATCGCATGCTAGGAGACCAATGGAGTTGATGATTATTCGATCTAAGCTTTGGTTTTTGAGCTATTTCAAGTTTAAATTTGCATGAAAATACTGTTCAAGGACACTTGATGACTTTCAGTCCTGGAACGATAAAAAAATGGAGCAGCAAAATTGCATGTCATTGGCTCCTGCAAGTCTATATGGGCAAGGTCGATATGGGAACCCTACCAAGAGAGGAACGGTTGAGGGTTTTGTAGAGTTGACACACCAATGCTAGAGTTGCATTGAAGGAAAATGATAAAAACCCTAGTTTACAAAATCAAAGCACAATTAAGTCACTAGACCTTGAAAACACGAGCTATGTCCAGTTGAAAGTTGTATGAAAATATTGTTCAGGGACACTTGGTGACTTTCGGTCAAGGAGAGAAAAAACAAATGTAGCAAAAAAATTGCATGGCGTTGGCTCCTGCAAGTCTGTATGGGAAAGGTCAATATGGGAACTCTACCAACATAGGAACAGTCGAGGGTTTTGTAGAATTGACTTAGAAATGCTAGAGTTGGATTGAAGTAAACTGAGAAAAACCCTAGTTTGTGAAATAAAAGAAGAATGAAGTCACTCGACGTTGAAAACACAAGGTATAGGGCCACCTAGAAGTAATCGCATGCTAGGAGACCAGCAGAGTCTATGGTTCTTAGATCCGACCTCCATTTTTTGAGCTATGTGTAGTTCAAAGTTGCATGAAAATGTCATTCAGGGACACTTGGTGAGTTTCGGTTCAGGAGTGAAAAAATAGAGAATCAAAATTGCATGTTGTTGGCTCCTGCAAGTATGTATAGGCAAGGACGATATGAGAACCCTATAACCACAACCACAATCGAGGATTTTCATGTGTTGACCCACAAATTCTAGATTTGCAAGAGTTGACCTAGCAATGTAATTAAATGTACATTAATATAAAAACATCAAAAAAAGTAAATTTCAACAACTGGAGAGCATGATATTTTCTAATTTTTATTTGTTGGTGTCTAAAGATACTGGTTTGTTCTTAGAGCCTCCAATGTGTCATAGATGGTGTTTGTATCCTAGGCACACGAAAGGATAAACATTAGTACTCTCATAAGAAAATAAAAAGAAACCAATGGAAGTGTGCAAACATGATCTATAGATAACTCGCCTGAGGTTGCATGATCATGTTTATAGTGTCGAGTATCCTGTAAATAATATTATGTCTGTGAATGGTATCCACCAATCACATGTTTATTACATTGGGAATAAACTAAGGCTAAATAATTGAAATTGTTCTTTAGCATGAACTTTAAAGGTTAAATAATGCACCTGAAAATCTATCCACACTTTACAATCCAGTAACACCTGACAATGCACTCATTCGAGTAGGCCATCTGAATCATCTCTACTGCCAATGGTGTCCATCAATCTTTCATTCTCTATATGAGGTAGAAAATATTGTACATGTGACCTATTTTTGTTCGAAAGCATGTACAACTTGATTTTTATAGCAACAACTAGGTTGGTGAAGTTGTATACAATAGATCCTAGTCTATAATCCTAATACATACCTACCCTTCCTTTTTTGTTGTGTTGATAGTGTTAAGTACTCCCCTTTTATAACCATCGAGCAAGTTGGGAGTTCAATATTTTCATCATTTGTAATAGCTTCAAGAATGGTTTGTTTCCCCTCTAAGCAACCTACAAACCAATAGTCAGAAGCCCATTCATTATTATTTGTGGAAACCATTGCATATATCTAACCTATGAAAGGAAATAGGTTGAGTTAACAATCCATAAATTAACTTTCTAATTTAGGTAGTATTAATTTACTTTTTTGTACCTACTTGTATGAGATATGATATGTGATCATCATTTGTAGAAATGTGTGTCTGATAATATTCCAAATGGTCTATTGCATTACCCCCCTTGAAATAGGTGCCAAGTGTCACTCAATCCCATGTATCAACCATATTTTTATACTCACAATCATCCCATTCATCGATGCTATAGGAACTGCAAAAGAAGGCATTGAATCTTGTCCAAATTTTTAGGGCCGAGTTGTATGAGTTTCTAATTGAATGAAACTATCGAGTTCCATGCACTATGTTCACTCGATGTGTTTGGGATTAGTCAACATTGGTCACCTTGGAGAATATTCTCTCCACTATGTGTTTCCTTTTCACTTGTTCTCCCATGACAAATGCACACCATTTCACTATAGATGCAACATCTTGAAGTTGAGCACCTATAAACTTCATCTCTTCCCTTCAAAGGGCAATTTTTATACATGCACCAGCAGCATCGTGCTCTCCTTTTCCATGACAAGTTTCAAAGTAGTTACATATATGTGGAACCTTGTATTTTATGTGCAACAAACACAACCATTAAAATACATGTGCATTCTTAAACTGTCTAGCAAAACCATCTAACCAAATGAAATGATGATAAAATGGTATATCCATAGCTATCACATGATCATAGAATAATTTAAAGCAATGCTGCACCTAATGGATGTCATGAGTCTGGTCTTCACTTATGTAGAAGTGACTTTCTTTCAGTATCACACATTTCTATTCATTGCTATCTTGCCCATGTCGATACGTGATATAGACCATTATTCTCACCTTCTTTTAGTGATAGTAATGACTTTGTATTTCATTTTGTGGTTCTAGGGTGTAATTTTCCACAAAGTCAACCACTGATAGTATTGTTCATAGGGGGAAGGTGTCCCGACATATTATGAATTTCTCAGCTTTCCAACATGTCATCTTGACATGTTGAATGTACTATTCGATATTTCCATGAAACTCTAAAATAAAATCATATACTTGCAGCTATTGTAAAAAAATAAACAGTGTGAAAAAAAGATAAAAATATGTACATGTATTCACCAACTTAATGTACATGAAGTCACATGTGAAGTCACCAATTTAATCTTCCTGTTTTCTTTGCCATCATGTAGCTAGTATGTCTCGTACTGATAGTTCTGCTTCTCGACAATTGCATTCCCAAATGCTTGATATTCACTCTCATGGATGCAATCAGACCATAATGATAGCCCTCCACAAATGTTGCAAGAACCCTCCACACATTTTTTTATGTAATGTTTCTTATCATCTTGCCTCGAACACATCATGCAATGGATGAAATATCTGTATGACATTGGCGGTACTGTACTTGAGAATTCCTACACATGCTTAGGATGCAAAAAATGATGTATATGTGAAAATGTATGATAATATATATCAAACTCTATGTGGTATCTACAACAACAATTATTCCAAATGGTATTGATTCTAACATACCAAGGCTTGCATTTTTCAAAAGATCTTTGCTCGAGCCTTAGGTCTCCATGGGAAACTTTAAACATCTCAAACAATTGAGTTTGTGTCATGTCAAGATAATGTTTAACCTGAGGTTCATTGTTCATAGAACCCCTACAGTGTTTTAACAAATCCTTTGTGTTATAAGAATGCCTAGTGTTATCGTGCCAAACATGTTCACTAGTACCTTTACTGCTTCGACTAAGTTCATGTCTTTGTGGTGAAACCTACCGCTAAATGCCCATAATGTTTCCATTCGTCCCTCTACACCAAGGCTGTCTCTTCTTACTAAATATTTTTTAAGTGTCTTTGGATGTAAAGGCACATTTTGTGATGTGCATTTAAGTAAACGACATTGTCTTGTGGATCTACATACAATTGATTCGGCCAATACACGGTGAGACACATTACAGTCCTGTGAATTATTTTTTAGCAATCAATGTCATTGCAGCAGAAAGATATTTGACAATGTGATTAATTGATTTGATATTCTTCAATGTTCTTATGCCTAAATTTCTTTTAACAATTGCCATATTTCTAGATTTAAGCAAAGCTAAAAAGAATTGGAATTTACCAGTTTCAGGTTTGTTATAAAAATATTGTTTCATTATTTGAGAACAATGACAAAGGATAGTGCATTTAGCCACCTTACCTTCCATGGAAGTCAATTCGCTCTCATCCACTTGTATTCATTTAGGAGTTCTCTTTCATTTTTTTATGTGATACTTCTTTCCATTTGAAATTCTAGAGTGACATTTACATCCACTACAGATTGAAAAATTCCATTAGGAGAAGTAATCACCTGCCATGGTTGTTGCGGAGTCACATTTGCATCAAGAGTAACATAATTATTGAACTCTTCAGAATATTTTCTATTTAATAATGGATCAATAATATCATCTCCCATATAACCAACTTCCTTTAATGTTGCATTATCACCCTCATCCTCTACATCAGGTATCTGTTGAGAACGAATGAGAACTATTTGCTCATCCAATGAATTCTAACAATTTCTTCTTCTTTTTTCAACTTCTTCCAGTGTAAGTACCTTCCTCGCTGACTTTCAACCTTTATTATGTACACCCCCCATTGAAATCCACCCAAACTTGTACAAAACCTATGGATATGTGTAAGTAATGATTAAATTGCAGGTTGAAGAGTTCTCTATGGGCGGGTTCTGAAAAATTATTTCTTTTTCTATAGTAAACCTAACCCACAACATGCAACCCAACATTTTTTATATAACACATATCGCATATACGATATAACGCATGTCCATTTTATCGTATATGCGCTATATCACATATGTGATATGGATACACTGCTTTTTACTTAATGGGAAGTTTGTATTATGTGATCAGTAAATCAAATATGCGATTAAGTGCATATCAAATATTAAACTTGATAACCTTATAATGGACCCCATACCAATGGTTAATACCTCCATACCTATCCTTGGACCATGGTAGTGTCTATAGAACTATCTCTTGTCTAGAAATATTCATAATGGTTCCTATATGACAATGGTCGATGCCTCCGGAACAATCTTCAATGCATAAAATAGACTAATGGAACATATATCCCATATGAAGGATAAATGTCCCCTTTAAATTGCATGTGTAGTGGTTTAAGACTTTTTTATGTTACACTATTTTCCCATTACCATGGTTAAGACCCTAAGACCCATTCTTAGTGCATACAACCTCATAATGACACCCATATCCCACTAAAGGCCAAATATTCCATCTATAAGGCATGTGTGTTGATTTAGGGACTTATTGTCTACTCTTCCATGACTATAGTTAATGTCTTAAGACCCATCCCTCCCATCAAAAAACCAATAATGGCACTTTTATCCCATTATAATACCATTTAGACTCCCAATATTCCATCAAGATGGTCTATGGGGTGGCTCATGGCCCAACATTACATTGGTTAAGAGCAGGGGAGAGCGAAGCAGGGAGAAACCCAGTGTAGAGGGAATCATGGGAGGGACGGGTGGGTAGGGGACCCATATGGGAAGGATGAAGGGAGGAGAAATATAAGGGGGAGGGAGGGATAGGTATGGGAGAGATATGAGGGGGGGATGGAGGGAGGACAAACATAAAAGGAAGGGATTTGCGGGAGGTTAATAAATATAAATGGGAGGGAGGGATCCAAGGTCTTAGAAATTGTCAAGAGACGAAACCTCTACTTTAGGGCCTAAAAGAAGCTTCTAGGCATCTAGGACCACCAATAACACCTTAAACCACCATATTTTATCTCTTGAGGCCATTCTTAGATTTTTTTATGGGCATTGACACCATTAGGTTTTTTTAATCACTAATGAGGGGTTTAGAGACCCTTGACATGATTGAGCGATTGTGAAACCTAGGTCGTAGACACTAAAGGAAGCTTCCAAGGATCCAGAGGAAAGAATAATGTATCAATCCACCACACACGACCTCTTTAGGGGGTCTTGGTCCTTAGATTAGGGATATGTGATTAATTGGTGATTTTTTTTAAAGTAGTTATGGGTCTTAGGTCCATATGCATGGAAATGGGAGGAAACCCAAGCCTTCCTCCATAAATGAATCCCTTAGTCATTGAAGGTCAATAAGGACACTTCAAACTACCATGGAGGACCTATTGGTGGTATCCCTACCCAAAAAACTTGGGATAGTCATGTCATCAAGAGGTTTTCAATAGTCGACATGGTTCTAAAGGCCTTACACATGGTTGACAAAGTAAATCCAATCCTTAGTCCATAAAGGAATATTATATCCATCCAAGGCCTAAAATGATACCTCGAATCACCTCACCTGACTTACAAGCAGTAGGTATGGGTCATGTGACCTTCGACATTTTTGGCGGGGGTAAACATTGGGATTGTACTCTAAAAAAAGTTCTAGGAATCCATGAACATGAAAAATAACTCAAATGACCAGCCATGACCTCTTAAAGTTACTATTTCCTTCAAGTGGTGACATATATTTCATTAGAAGGTTTTTGATAGTAGATATGAATCCATGGGTCTTGGAAATTGTTAAGGTAGGAAACCTAGACCTTGTACCATAAAGAAAAATTCTTAGAATACAATTTTAAGAATGAAATTTGATCCACCATACATGAACTCATGAGCATATCCTAGACATAGTTGTGGGAGAAACCCTTATCCATTCTCGAGCACAATGTATACATCATGGAGCCTCAACATAGTTTAGAGATGAAACGTTGGCCTTAGGCCCTAAAAGATTCCATTGTGTGTCCATGGAAAATAATGCTTCAAAACAACATAAATGATCTTGCAATACTTATCCTCATAGTGTATGTGTTGGTACCATTAGGAATAATTTATATCTAGATATGAGTTTTGAGAATTAGAGAAAGGTTAGGAAGTAAAACTCAATCATTAAGTCTAAAAAGCATCTTCTATGTATTAAGCATGATGAACAAGCACCTTGAATCTCCAATAACCTGACCTCATTATCCACAAACATTCACAAATTTTAGGCTAAGCGTCGTTCTTTTACCACACTAAACCTCTTTGGAGGGGACAATCATTACCATGATATTTTCATTTTAGATGGGATTCCTCCCAAAGACTATCTACTATCTTGGTATCTACTCTTTTTTATTCTCATACCAAGCTAATTAAGAAAAAAATCATGTGTTAATGCATATGCACTATATCGCATATGCGATATAGCGCATATGAGATACGAATAATGCTATAACACATATGTGCGTTCTAAAAATTTAAAAATTTGGTGGGAATAAGGTTTGGAATTAGGTTCATAATTAGCTTTGGACTACCAAACCTATTGGCTAGGACAAATAAACCAGGGCTATTTCCTGTCTTTTATAATTCTATCAATATGCTCAGTTTCGATGCCGTGTTTTGCTTTGAAAAATACAATATTTTTTTATGAAAATTTAGAATATTGTAGAGTATAATCTTATGAATCTGAATATTTAATTTTTTTCTTCAAATGTATGTTTTAATTATTTATTATTATTTTTCTAAATGACACAGGTTAGTTTTAAAAATAGATACATTGATTTTTTTTATAACTTTTGATTGGCTTCAACATTTTCCTAGAAAACTATATGGTGCAATAGAAGAGAGCAAGCTCTATAATATCATATATAGAAATAAAAAATTTCATTAATTTTTTCCTCTAAAGCATTGCACCTGCACATAATATTTTCATTTCGAGCTTTTCTAACTTCAATAATTAATGAAAAATAATAGTTCATGAAAAATTATGAATAAATAGTGTTACACTAGGCCCATATGTCCTTTACATGTATGCATAATTTTATCCAAAATTGACATCATTTACGTCATATATTTTTGCCCCGCACAAACATATATGTTATGATGTTCTAAAATTTTGAAAACCCAATTTCACGGAAACTAATTTGATAATAATTTACACACATTTTTTATGCATAAATGTTATATATTATGAAATCTTATTCAATTACCTATCTTCTGTCTTTTTACTTCATCTTCAAATACATTAGGGAAGTACCTTTAATGCTCACCTAAATTCATAGGTTCTAGGTTTTTCTATTATTATGTGGCATATAAAGTGTCTTTAAAGGAGTCCATGATTGTGCATAATCCCATGTCTCAAGGCCATGTAGATGATTAAGGGAATAAACTAGGACCTTAGCCCCTAAACAAATATTCTAGGCATCCAAGGCTAGGAAGGATACCTTACAAAACCACACATGGAATATCATAGGTAAATTTGGACTATGAATATGGATGTTAGTGGAATTAGGTGTTTTGAAGAAGTAGGTATGAGACCTCTGAGACATAATGGAAGGAATATGATTTTTCCTTAGGCCATAAAGGAATATTTGAGGAACCCATGTTAATGAACAATTCCTTGAATAACCACACATGACCTACTGAAGGTATGCTTGGTCTCCAAGAAAATATGTACATTCCTTTAAGATGTATTAAGGATTAGATACAGGTATTAATCCCTCAACATGATCAAGTTAGGAAATCCAAGACTCAACCCCTAAAGGAATGTTTTTGACATCTAGGGATAGGAATGTTCCTTACTCCCTATCCCTCTATGTCTTACTCGCTATCTATCCATACCTTTGTAATTCCCTCTGTCTCTCTATGTGCATGTGTGTGTGTCCCTCCCTTACTATCCCTCCCTCCATCACTCTCTCTCTATCTCTCACCCATACCCCCTCTCTCTATGTATCTTACCCTTCTCTTTATCTATCCCAAACAATCTATTTGTCTCTTCCTGTCTATATGTGTCTGTCCCTCCACACCTCTCTATCACAACCTCCCTCTCTCTTTATATATATATATATGTATGTACATGTCCCTCACTCCTAATCTCTTATAACCTCTCTCTACCTTCTCTATACCTCCTTCATTATCCATCCCTCCATATTTCTCTCTCTCTCTCTCTCTCTCTCTCGCTCTATGTGCATGTGTGTGTGTCCCTTCCACCTCTCTCTTTCTCACAACCTCCCTACCTATGTGTGTGTGTGTGTGTGTGTGTGTGTCCGTCCATCACCCCCCCTCTCTCATAACCTCTCTCCACCTTCTTTATACTTCCCTCACTATCCCTCCCTCCATCACTCTCTATATTGATCACCCCTCCCCCTCTCTCTCCCACACAAGCTCTGTGTGTGTGTCCCTCCCCCCTCTCTCTCATAAAATACCTATCCCTCTATCTCTCTCCACCTTCTATTTACCTCCCTCACTAGTCCTCCCTCTATCACTCACTCCCTCCCTTCTACCTGAATAACTAGCGCTCTATTTCGTTATCCCTCTCCCCTACCCCCCCCTCTCTCTCTTTCTTTCTCTCTCAACTTGTATCCACCCCTCCTTATATATTTTCCTCAATTTTTCCCAAACTATCCCTCAGCCCTTGTACCTCTCTCCCTCTCCCACATCATCTTTCTCTATCTCTCACCCTCCCGCTCCATTCTTCTCACTCTCACAACCTCCCTCCCTCTCCCTCCCTCTCTCAACCCCCTCCTATATCATTGACACCAAATATATCTCTCCCTCTCTCTCTCTCTATATATATATATATATTTCCCTATACATGTGTGTCCCTTCCCTCTCTCTCTCCTTGTGTATATTCCACCCGCTCTCTCTCTCTCTCTCACCTGATATTCCCTCGTCACTATCTCTTTCCTTTACTCTATATTCATCCCTCCCTCACTCCCCCTCCATATCTCTCTTCATCTCTCCCTATCCCCCCTCCCTCAAAAAATTGAACTTTCTCTTTACACCCCTCATTACCCTTCTGTCCATCACTCTCTACTTCCCCCTCCACTCCTTATCTTTCCATATATTTCATCCTTCATCCCTACCCTTCTATTTAAATCACTTTCTCTCCCTCACTCCCTCATCATCTCTCCAACCCCATTGATCCAAAATTCTCTCTCTCTCTCTCGCACACACACACATACAACATCCCTCTCTCTCTCTCTCTCAAACACACACACACACACACACACACACACATAAATTGTGTCCCTTCGATCCCTCACCCTTATTTCTCTCTCTGCCTCTCTCATGGTCTCTCTCTCTCTCTCTCTCTCTCCCTCTCTCTCTCTCTCTCACACACACCTTTTATCCCTCCCTTGTGTTATCTTTCCCTAAATATATCACCATCTCTCCATCACTCTCTCTCCCTCCCTCACTTTATGTCCCTTATCCTCTCTTATCTCTCTCTCTCCATCACCACCAATCCATACATGTTTCCCACCCACACCTTCTTTCCCCCCCTTCCTATCCATTTCTCTCATTCTATTCTCATCTATATCTCATTCCTCTATCAAGGTTCCTCCCCATTGTCTGTCTCCCTCCCTCACTCTATGTCCCTTCCCCCCTCATATTCTCTCTCTCTCTCTCTCTCTCTCTCTCTCTCTCTCTCTTATACCCTTACCTCAATCCTCTCTCTCTCTCTCTCTCCCTCTCTCATCCCCCTCACCTCCATTCATTATTCTCTCACTCTTTCTCCCACAATACCACCCCCCCTCTCTCTCTCACTTTCTCCACATCTCTTTGTCTCTCTCTCTCTACCTTCATGTATGTCTCTTCCCCCTCCTACCTATCATCCTCACTTCCTTGATCGCTTTCTATATTATTCTCTCTATCTCTATCTCTCTCTCTCATACTCCATTCCTCTATGTTTTTAACTTATCCCTTCTCATCAAACCCCTACCTCATTATGACTCATATTCTCCCTTTCACAAGATCTCATTCCCCTCTCTTGAATTTCCCCCTCTGAGTCCTGCCTCTCTCCTCCAACACATATTATTCCTCCTCTAATCCTCCATATACACCTTCCCATTCATCGATTCTCTCTTTAATCAAGCTACCATCCACTTTCTCCCCTCCGCATAAATCCCCACTATCTTTCAAGTATCTTGTACTATTTCTAACCGTATACGTCTTCAACACCTCTTATCCTCCTAATAGTACTCTCAAGCCCCACTCCCTTTTACTCATGTAATACATCATGTTCCCATTCCCTTCATCTCTCCCCACTTGAACTTACCACATCCTCCCATTCCCTTCATCTCTCCCCACTTGAACTTACCACATCCTCCCATTCCCTTGTCCCTTCTCCACCCCCTCTCAACTATTAAACATCCCCATTTGAACTTACAACATCCTCCCAAGACCTTAATGCTTCCCCACCCGTCTCAACTATTCACCATCCCCACTTGAACTTACAACATTGTCCTATGCCCTTGACCCTTCCTGAGCCCCTCTCAAATGTTAACCATCCTCACTTGAATTTCCAACATCCCCCTAGGAACTTTACCCTTCCACATCCCTGGTCAACTATTAACCATACATATAATGTCTTGCATAACACACATGTGTTAGAGAACTACATAACATGCACATGTTATAGAATTTTATAACACACAATCATTTTGTAGTTCTATAACGCGCACACATTTTTCAATTCTATAAGGGAGGGAAATGTAATTTGAATTTAAACATAAAGCACTCTCATTGTGTAGTGCCTAAACCATGCCAATTCACTCGCTTGCATGTCACCAATAGTCCAATGTGTATGGTTTGGACTTTTCTTTGGTAATACCAAACACGTGTTATTCTATATGATAAACCATAGTTAATTGGGCATTTCTTCCGATTTTTTAAGAAGATTGTGTTTACACACTCATTACAATATGCTACATACAATTATTTTTGATGAAATACTAAACATAAGTAGCATTTTTTATACTCAGTCTAAATATGTAATTTTTACTTCAAAATATTAAAATTTTCTCTTTTTTTTTTCAATTTCTATTGTTTCCTAACTCCTTAACTCAAAAAGCACGCTCTTAGTGTTTTCCCCATAACTTTTTCAATTCTCGACCATTTAAAAAATATCTGTATGGTGGACTATAAAACACCCACCTCTACATTCTTTAAAACACCCATTTCATGATTATTGCATTAAGACCTTCAAATAATGCACCCACAAAAGACATACCATTATCAAGGAATGTTCATTTAGATAATTATAATTATTTTATTTAAATTACTGATTTTATTTTTGAAAAATAGCGCTGCACTAGTGCTATATGTTCTCTATATGCATGCAATTTTTTTTAGCCCTAAACCATTATTTAGGCCCTCAAAGGATACACCCACAAAACATATACCTTGTCATTTCCTTAAAAATAAAAAAGTTACTATTAGAGAAATTGAAACTTGACATAGATATGAAAATTTTCAATACATAAATCTTATATATTCGAAAATGTGATTCAATTTTCTACATTTCGTAATTTTTACTCAAATCAAGATATTTCGTATAAGTATCTTAAAACAACTAAGTAAGTTGAGGGATGCCTAGATTTTTTTGTTTTCCATTGCATCTAACATGTCAAAAGTGACCTTCATTAGCTTTCACACACCCATACACACACACATACACACAAACACATACACATGGATGCAGAGTTTCGTATGGGAAATGGTATTATTAATATTTGTGAATATTTAGCCATAGTAAATTTTAGCATCAAATCAACCCTGTATAAAAAGTATTTTTATACATAAAAATAATAATAATCATCTATTTTTAAGGTCATCAACAAGCGAGACGCCAAATTGGTATATGAGACCTTCTTGTTTGTGATACGAGGGACCCCCTTCTGTGCAGCAATTTAAATGCTAAAGTCTGCAAAGGTGTGCATACAAAACCCCCCTCTGGATTTGAACCCGTGACCTCCTAAGAGGAAAAACATGCTCTTAACCATTAGGCCCACTCACGTTATACAACCCTGAAGGAAGCTCATGGTTCTATTATTTACAATTGAACTTTGTGATCTTTGGCTTGGTTTCTTAGTGTTGAGAGACAAAGGTTTTTCTATTTCATTTATATCTTTGTTTAGCTTCTTAGTAGAGAGATAACACTTGAAATTTCTAGATATTTTGATTGTTAAGGTATGGCATGGCCTCTTGATGGAGAGTTGTGCTCATATCTTCATACAAACACTCCTTGTTAACTATATAAAGAGAATTCATCACAAGAGAAAGAGCTATCATATCCTTGCTTTATACACATAAATAAATCTTTCTTACACGATGTAGAAATTAGTTTTATATATATAGAAGGCCCATCAAATCCTTAATCGTATGAGCAGTAAATAACTTTTATTATGTTAGTGACTATTATGCCTTAATGGGTAAGTATACTTGATTAATAATTAATTTCTTTTAAATCAAACATATGGATTTGTAACTAAGAATATTGTGGGAGGGTAAGTCCTACAGTGTAGCTATGATTGAAATCTTAGTAATCAATCTATGCTATTAAATCTAGGAAAAATAATTTTTATTATCTCTACCATCCTATTGGATTTCTTCCCAGCTCAAGAGTGGCCCCTCGACAGAAAGATTATAGGTAAAATAGAGAGCCAAAAGGTTGGGCAGAATGTTGCAGTCCAATCTTTAGTCACCTTGTTGTCTGATTCAAATGAGTACTTGTGAAAAGTTGTATGTTCGTTTAATGTATTTTGGAAAAAAATGATTTCCTTTTGTGTAAAATTTCATTTGAAATAGATGATTAATATTTCACAGGAAATGTAGGGGCTCAGGTAGGCACAGGAGGGATCATATTCAATCCCAGAAAAAACCTAGTCAATTCCTTTACCTAGGGTCTTGATACAAAATTGAATAATGAAGATGAATGGATATCACTCTATCACAACTTGGAACTAGCTTATGGGAAAAACATTCCCAAGCTAATGGTATTTGGAAACTCAAGACAAGTTATACAAAAGATAAGAACTAACTACAATAAGGGCTCAATTAGATGTAAAAGAATACACGATAGAATTATCCTCCTAAACTCTCCCCCTTAAGTCTTATTTTTCCACATTCTTAGAGAGAATAATGGCATAGCTTATAAGCTAGCCCATCAAGGTTCTAAAAGTCCCCAAGGTGATATAGTTTATAATGGTAGAAAAATATGTACATGTTCCCTAACCTCATCCCCAAGGTCATTCGCTTTGCCTCTTCATCGAGCACTCGCTACGAGTATTCAAGGATCATCAAGGCATGTAGGCATAGGTATGCCAAGCGATACCTCCCACTAGTTGACATTAAATATCTTTCTTTGGCTCATGTACCCTAGGGTCTCATCAAGGAATCTTGCATAAGAGAAATGACATAGAGGGTAAATTGTGTATGAAAACAACATCCCAATTCATTGTATGTTGGTTGGAGAGAAGAAGACGAAGTTGAGCATTTGCAAGGTCTTCTTTCATGTTTCCCGCCCTGGTCCGAAACAGTTCCAACACATTCAATGTCTAAGAAGGACATAGACACAGGGTTCTCCAGCCTCAAGTATGACCAGGAAGACATCAAATGACACCTACGTAGGGTCTTCGACTTCATTGATGTAAGTGTGAAGGCTAACAGAGAGATGGTATTAGACACTCAGTATATGACTAATCAAATTGGATGCCATGAATCCAGGGTCGATGATCACAATCGATTCTCGAAGGAGTTGATGGGAACTGTGGACATTATAAAAGAAGAAGTGTTGAAGCTAAAAAAAATGAACCAGTGTAGCCATTACCAAGAATCACTAGAAGATGGTGCTCTCCCTATGGAGGAAGTCTCAGTTACTTAGCCAACTGTTCAGAAAGGAAAGAAGATGTAGTTTTCCCTTCCAACTACCTTTTAAATGTATTTTTGCACACTACTACATCAATAGTTTGTTAAAACTTATCCTTCTCATGTTATGGTACACAGCAAGAAGCATGCAAGAAACACTAGAAATCTGTTTTTAATTACAATTGTCTTTGTTAACTTCATTTTCGAGATCTCAGTAGATTTCAGGCTTCCCCTCTTTTTGTAATGAATGGATGTGCACAACCTTTTTTTCTTAATACTATATTTCCTAGTTTCTATTAAAACCAATAGACCATAAGAAATAAATAAAAATTGTGGTGTAAAGTTACATGAACGAATTTTACTCAGTATGATTAGAAATCATCTTAAATCTATGTAATTAGTATACCATTCAATAAATCAGTTTGTATTTTGACGGGAAACAAATACAAATAACATAGTGATAATATGAAAGATATGCTAATGGATACTTAAGCAAATAGAAATAAGAAAAAGGGGCTATAGCTTATGTTGGACATGTATGTTAGGTAGTTATTAGGAGTATACCACTATTTATTTAAATATTAACTCTCTTTCGGAAAATAGGTATGGTAACTTATAGAGTGTTTTAAGAAAACGTTGTAATTACCATGTTGATGTATTTACATAATGGTACGAGGCTAACTATCAAGTTGGTATTCTAATGGTAAAGACATAGTGGACTTATGCTTCTTCTATACAATAGATATTTTAAGTGATTGCATTATACCAAATAAATATTGATTATAAACCTTCAATCATTACACGATGAAAGGTTCACCGTGTGTTGTGTTAAAATGGGTCATCATATATTGAATACAATTAATATACGTATTATTTCTATAAGATACTATGACTTAGAAAATTTGTTAAATCCCTCATATGGAAAAGAAAGAATTACAAATAGCAGAGAGATATCTTAAAGTTTAATATTTCTACATGTGTAAATATTAATTAAGTCACAAATATCTCATCAAAATAAATAAATGAAATTAATTCATTTAAGATAATTATCTTCTTTCATATTTTTAAATATAGATATTTCTAAGAATGCAATCAAACATAAATGAGACTTAACTAAGTTATTCAAATTTATTTAAAATTATGAAATTGCACACAAAAAAACAAAATTAAATAGAAAAAATTTAAGGCTCACCAAATTCAATTTTCAAATTGATAACAAAGATGTGGTTTCATTCATTAATATGCATGATTTCAAAAGGTAGATCAATATCTCAAAGTTGAACATTGTAATAATTTATATTGATTTCCCAAAAATCTCATAAATTCAATTATAATGTGAAGATAGGAAATTGATGAGATTGTCGAAGACATGTGTTAATCAGATGAAAGCAAACCAAGGTAGGAAATTGGCTTAAATAAGTTTAGGTAAATGCATGAATTTGTTAAAAATCAACCAAGAATTGAGAAGACCTAGACACCATGGACAAGCCAAACCATTTAATCCCTATCTCAAGATATCAGGGACAAAGAAATGGAAACAAAAAATAAGAAAAGATGTAACGAAGGAAGCCCTGAGATTACATTTTCAAACTAAATAAATGAGCTAAAAGAAAACTAAAAACAACATATATATAAATTTTACACGGGGGGGCCTTGATTTTGCCAAAATAAGGGGATTTGTTGGAGGGCCAACAATGTCTCTTTTATGGAAGAATATAGGATTGCACATTCTTAATGACTTATATGAATTTAATGACACCAAAATAATGGATCTAACATATTTGGTTGTTTTCGGTAAACTCAGCATGCATTAATGGTTAAGATTAATTAATAAACATGGTTTATATTAATTGATTGCTTAGTAAATAGTTATCTATGTAGCTTACTAATAATATTACCTTCATTTTGATATATATAAACCTAGAGCACTAACTTTTGGTAGGTATAAAGTTTAATATTTACTTAGAGCACTCCATTACGTTTTAATGGAGTGGATGAAAGAGATGAAATTATGTTTTAACGTTACAATTGTGTTATCTTGGTTCACTAAGTTTGTTGGTGCAGGTGTATTGGGAATTTTTGTATTCTTTATTAGAGCTAGGATTCCATGTTTAGTTTCCACTTGGTTGGGTATTTTCCTGAAACATAGGAGTAAGGTTCATTTGTTGTTCTTTCTCATTTTATAGGCTTGTTAAGTAAAAATACTTGTTCTTTTGTATTGTGACTTAGATCTATTATTATTGTTATAATTTAATCTAAATAGCCATACTACTGTTGTTGTCACTTTTATGTTATTGTTACTGTATATTTCAACTTTAACCCAGGTACCTATTCAGAGTGTTAAAGTTGAAAGAATGAAAATTATGTTTTAATGTTACAACTATGTTGTATTGATTCACTAATTTTGTTGGTGCAAGTGTGCTTCCATGTTTTGTTTCCCCTTGGTTGGGTCTTTTGAAATTCATATTCTGACAAAACGATAATGAGGATGAGAGGATCACATCATATGGGTTGAACCCTTCCAATAAAGTGATGATAAATTTCAGTTGTTGCATAGGAAATATGTAGACCGCATATATTTGAGAGGGAATATTGTTATGTTATGTTGAATTTGTAGTTGGCGCACTTGTTCTGTTACATTGAATTTTGGTTAGCCAACTTGTTATGTTATGTTTATGGTTACCCCACTTGTTATATGATGTTGAATTTATTTATTTTGACTTTGTGGTTATCCCACTTTTTTTGTTATGTTTGTGGTTAGTCATGTTTGCATGTTGACTTGTGGTTATCCCTCTCGGGGTTAGATTCTTAGGTTGATCCTTCATTTAGCTATGTTCCCTTCTTATTTTGGTTACTTGCCACTTTGATCTCACTTATAAGTTGATGACATCAAGCCTAGCATAATCATAAGAGAAGCCCTAACATCACTTAGAAGGAACTTATAGGAGGTCTTAGAGAGTATATAAGAACTAGTATAGGATTTATTGAGAATGATGTATTTATGGCACTTTGTGCTCTATTTTGACACAATTGATATAGAATTTTCAAGCACACTTGTTTATGAGGTCAAGGGTTTTTAAGGTTGTCTTTGCTTGAGCAATTTTTTTTGGGTCTACAAGAAACAACCAACCTATCCTTACTTAGCATTATCCTTTACGAAAGTTTCTATAACAATTTTTCTTCTCACTCCTTCACATGTGTGAGTCCATATTGCTACTTATTGTGGCTGCATTTTTTATTTTGTTGACCGTATTTTACTATTTTGAGGGATACTTTGTGCGTTGGTTGATTTTTTGGGTATGGTATTGATTGTGTTGTAGCTCTTTGAGTGGTTTGTTCTCCTCTCATACTTGTATGTCCTTTTTATTAGAATTTATGGTCTCTCTCTCTAGGTATGTTTATGCCCTTGACTGAGGGCCAACTTGTTCCATTTATTCACTTCCCTTTGAAAACCAAGATTTGATCTGAAAGTTAAAATATGAGAACATTAGGGAAGGTTATTCCCATCATGTTAGTCATCAAATGTGATTTTGTTGCATTGAATGTCTTTGACTACTTGAGCGATACTTTGGCGTGTTGGTTGTGAAGCCCACTTAACTATACAACATAGTTATTTTGTTATTTGATTTGTTAAGTAATAAGACTTGTTTTTTTGTATTGTTAGATAGATATATTACTACTCTTATAATTTTGTGTAAATATCCATACTATTGCTATTGTCATTTACATGTTATTGTTACTATATGTTTAAACTTTAACACATGGACCTCTTAGGAGTGTTAAAGTTGAAAGAGATGAAAATTATGTTTTAATATTAGAGTTGTGATATCGTAGTTCTCTAAGTTTGTTGGTGCAAGTGTATTGGAATTTTTTTGTTCTTGATTATCCCTAGGATTCCGTGTTTGGTTTCCCCTTGTTGGGTTTTTTCAAAGTCATATTCTGGTAGAACCATAATGAGGATGTCAAGATCTAATCTTCCTAATTGAACCCTTCCTACACAATCATGATAAACTTTCAATTGTTTCATGGAACATATGTGGACCACATATCTTTGAAAGAGACTATTCTTATGTTATGTTGAATTTGTGATTATCCCACTTGTATGTTATGTTTACTTTTATTAAGTTGACTTTGTGGTTATCCCACTTGTTATTTTATGTTTATGGTTACCCAACTTGTTATGTTATGTCGAATTTGTGATTATCCCAGTTATTCTATTATGTTTGTGGCTAGCCATGTTTGTGTGTTGACTTGTGGTTACCTCTCTTGCGGTTATATTTTTCATTGACCATTTATTTAGCTATGTGACCTCCTTAATTTGGTTAATTGTCACTTTGATTTGACTTATAAATTGATGGCGTCATGCCTATCCTAATTGTAAGAGAAGACCTAATGTCACTTAGAAGGACATTCTAGTAGGTCTCTTCTTGAGTCTTATTTTCTTTTTGGATCTACAAGCAACACCCAACTTTTCCTTACTTATAAGTGTCCTTTGTGAGGGTTTCTATAACAACTTTGGTTCTTACTCCTTCATGTGTACGAGTCCAACTACTGCTTGATGTGGCTTCGTTTTTTGTTGAGTTGACTATCTTTAACTATTTTGACGGAGACTTGGTGTACTGGTTGATTTTTTGGGCATGATGTTGACTATGTCATACATCTTTGACTCGATGGTTCTTCTGTTGTACTTCTATTTTCTTTTTATTAACATTTATGGTCTCTCCCTCTCTCTCTCAGGTATATTTATTCCCTTAACAACTGTGTTATCTTAGTTCACTAAGTTTGTTCGTGCAAGTGTATTGAGATTCTCATTCTGATGAATTGGCCTCTCTCATCTAATCCCTTGAGAAAATTGGCATGTTACTTGTGGATATAACTAAACACTTAGTTACAAATGAGGAGATGTCTACTAGAAGTGGTTAATTTTTTGGTTATTCATGCTTGTTAATCCAAGTGAAAATGCTCCAATGTATGTTTGTTTTTGGCTTGAATTATACATTTATGCATGTTTAGATATATACTATTTTTAAAAATAAATATATATTTTATTTTTTTCAAAATCTTGGAAGAATTTTTGAGTCTCCTCTATAGAATACAACTATTTATTGTTTGGAAAACCAACCAAATCCATGTACAAATCACCTCTTGCACCTTCTTGTAGTATTGTAAGATGTCAAATGTGGAGCCAAAAGAGTCATGGAATGTGTATGATTAGAACTGGGTGGACTTGGGTGAATAGAAGGTATGTGCTAACTAAGAGAATTCATAATCTGAGGCTTCTTTAATTGGGGATTGTCTCCTTGGAGAAAAATTTAAGCAATTCTTACTGATTGTCTCAATGTATAGAAAACGGAACATTGTTTGAAATCATCCTCCCCAATATTGGAGGTAACGAACTTTAAATGGGTTATTACAACTATGATTTATCATTGGGTGGGATTTCAATTGTGGTATCAAGGTTTGAATCACAACTAGAATCCATCTCATTTTAGTTTCTTTGCACTTGTTCTTGAGGGACTATTTGTTTTTTCTTGATTCAGCTACAAAGGTGTTGCAATAACTATGGAAAAATGTAGATAATTTTTAATTCCAAGTGGGATTTTTATACCTCCAACCATGAGAAAACCCCCTTTCCAATTATTTCCCAATGAGGTAAAATGGCCATAGCAAAACGTTGAACTTATCTCGATCTATTGTGTGATACCACACATAGGTATTGTATTTATCGATGCCAAACTATATTTTGCCTCCATATCCATCTATTAGGTATTTAGACAGTTGTGCAACATAATTGGGAGCGACAACCATTGTTGCGCCCACTATATGTTAGTTAATTAAAACTTAACATGTAGAGAGCTAAACATAAATTATCAACCCGAGGAAGTATTTTATTTCAAAGCTACCGTGCAAGATCTATGTAAGCACAATTTCTACTTGACAATGTAATATATTGGTATGCAATCAAAACTCTTTGTAAACTATATCACACCTTCTTGAAAGTAAATCGAACCTCGAGCCTATTCGTAAATCCAAACTGTAAATCTAATTACACTTCAAAAAAATTAATTCTTATGAATCAAGATCTAATTGCATACAACTAAAAGAAGTGTTATGTTGGCCAACGATCTATCAAATGAATTAACAACACAATGACTATGACAAATCTAATGAATGAAAACATCCAACTATGATAAATTTAATGAATGAAAGCATGAACAAAATAATAAGCAAATCTAAACAACAAAAAACCTACAATAAACACTACGAGCATCTGCCCAGGGAAGAGGGCCCTTCCTCCATTGAGCAAAGCTGGATCTCCACAATGAAAGTCTACAGCTCCAGAATTAAGAAATTGCTAGCATGCATTATCGGAATGGAATGATTACAACAGATATGGATCTAATCCGACATCATGACATTGCTTTCTCTTCTTCCCCCTCTCAATGAGATTAATTAAATATTTATACATAAAATTATCTCATAGAAATGAGGAACAGAACCCCAACTTGTGATTTGTAATAGTTGAAACATGGTCGTAATTGCTAACAACTTTGGACCCAGCCGCAACAGTAAATCTGGAAAATACCCTCTTGAAGAACCACTTGTATATCGTAAACCATGGGTTTGTTTGGAAATTTTCTTGAGAGTTAGGTAAATGAGGCTGTTATGCACAAAACCCATGTCTCAGATTTTGGAGATTCTTTTCCATCTTCCCGTAAATCAAGATGCGAATCAAGGTTTTCTTATATGGCATGCATTTTCGGTTGAGGCTGTAATAGCTGGCTATGAGCGTCCCGTATGTGACAAATCACTCCAAAAACCATCATTAGTAAAATTATGCATAATAGTCTTCAATTCATCAAAGATAAAGGAAAATAATCATTATTAACCACTTAAAACATCAATGGAAGTAGTATGTTGTTTTACACACAATTACAACAAATAAATGGAAAATGGAATGATAAATGGGTGATAATGGGAAGAAAATGGATGAAATATATGTCAATAAGTGATGGAAAAATGGACAATTATAGGGCCCAACATCTCCCCAAACTAAACTTGTTGCATGTCCTCATGCAACCCAATACCTATGTAGCATCCAAGTAGAATAACTCATTCACTTGTTCCTTCATTTTACCATTCACATAGTTGCAGCCACAAGAAATGGAGAGTTTAATAGAAATTGGCAGAGTCACAGCTGCTTAGCAAAGGATTTAGCAGAAAATTTGGTAGAGTCACAGCTCCTTAGCAGAGGGTTTAGTAGAAATTTGGCGGAGTCACAGCTTATTTTTAGGGGACAATTTGGCGAAGGTTTTAGCGAATATTTTGGCAGAGTTGCAACCCAAATAGCGCTAAATTTAGCGGTGAATTTGGGGAAGTCGCAGCCCAAAGATCGCTAAACTTAGTGAAGCACTTGGTGAAGATTTTGGCAGAGTCACAACCTAAAGAGCGCTAAATTTAGCGGAAAGTTTGACGGAGTCACAGTTGCCTAAAATGGGAAAAGAGGCAAACCTTTTACGGTGTTGCAGTTGCATGGAATGGGGAAAGGGGAATATTTTACGATGTTGTAGCCACATGAAATGGGAGAAATGAAAGATTTTACGGTGTTGTAGCTGCACAAAATGAGAAAAAGGCAATACTTTATGGTGTTGCAGCTACATGGAATAGGAAAATGAAAGGTTTTACAGATTTGCAGCTACACGAAACTGGAAAACTAAAAGGTTCTATGGAGTTGTAGCTCTACGGAACGGGAAAAGGGCAATATTTTACGGTGTTGCAACCTTTTAAATAGAAAAATTTTGAAGTAACTTTCTTCCAAACGACGAACTGTGTTTGAATGAAAATTTTCAGGCAAGTTTATATTAGTCCAGTGCACCTACACACCAAGAATCAGAGATACCCATATCACAAATTTTGAGAAAAATGCAAATTGGTTGTAGGTGATTATGGCCATTTTCTCAAAAACCGTACGTTTAATTGGGATGAAACTTACCAGGCTTGTTCATCTTGGTATTATGCACTAACTATCCAAGCATCATGAGAATCCAACTTACCAATTGAAAAATATACCCATTTCAATGTCTACACTTTTGTAGATGAACATGAATAAAAATGTGTTGCAGCTGAACTTCCTGAACCAATATTTCACAAAATACAAACTGGGTTTGGCTGCAACTTTTCAAGAGAATAACCACCATTATAATGCATCTCCACACCAAAAATTAGAGAAACCCACATCACGGATTTCGATAAAAATGCAAATTGGCTGTAGGTGATGATGGTTGTTTTCTCAAAAATCGTGCACTGGATTGAGCTAAAACTTGCCACGTTTGTTTTGCTTACCATGATGCTTCTTCCCTCCCAATTTCATATGGATCCAATGCTTTTTTTGTGAGATATGCTCAATTCAAATTCAACATTTTATGTAAGGAACAATATGCATGAGAAATATGAATGTGAATGGCAAACCAACAAGCATAGTAGCTCGTCCCCCAAAGTGAATAATTTTCCATGTCCTCATGGAAAGTAGCAGTTGTTATATTAGTTGGAAAGTAACCATATCCCCCAAAATTCACATGTTGTCATGCTTTGATGCCTTGAAAGATATAAACCAATATATGCAGCATTCAATGATTTTCAAATTTTCACAAACATTTCACTTTTAACAGCTGGCCCATTGATCCGGATTTATGCCGAAACACAACATAATACACAAATAACCATGGAAACAGATATGCAGTGGAAATACACTTCATTTCATTAATCAATAACTGAAACTTGTTTACATACAGAATGGAAATAAACTAGCTAGAGTGCTGGTAACTTATCTCTGAGAAGAGATGTGGCGGTGGGTATATGCCTCTGAACTCTCTATTACAATCGGGCTCAAAGGCCTATATATTATTGAGAAACAATGAAAACGCTACACATCCAAAAAACTAACCCTAGGAGGTGAAACACCTTAATGTGGGCCCTGTTGGGTAACTTGGTACATGAATTTCCCATGGTCATAACTTTAGCATACTACCTCCGTTTGACGCACATGATACATCGTTAGAAAGATCTGTTTAAGGAATACATCCATAAACACCAAACATTGATTCCAGAATGGACTCATATTTGCCTAACCATTTGATTCCAAAAAAACGTCGTCTAGGGCCTTAAAACGACTCCAAATGTTTAGGACTTGAAAACTGCCAAAAATAGTAAATTGTGCTACAATTAAAGAAACTAGAAAACTAAAAGAAATAGTGGTGGGGGTGCAAGAGGAATAGGTGGGTGGCCACCAATATCCTCCTGGATCATTCCTCCCCCCTTAGGAAGCAATGGTCCCCATTGCATTGAGTTCCTTCATGAGATGAGGAAACTTCTGTTAAACTTGGTCCCTGGTGAGCCACTTTCCCTGTTGAAGGAGTTGGCCTGCTTTGACAACTTGATATAGTTGGATCTTCTGCTGGAGGGTGTTCTTGATCTGTGTGTCCATAATCTGATCAGTTGTGGCTTGTTCCAGGAAGCTGGGGTTTAACTCTGTTGATGTGAGTTGTTCTGCCATGTCTGACGTGTCCAATAGAGGTGGAAAGTAGGGCCGAAGGTGGTCCACATTGAACACTAGGTGCAGACAAAGGAATGGTGGAATACTAAGCTCGAAGGCATTGTCCCTGATAGCCTTGGTGATGGTGTATGGCCCATATCGAAACGGGTGAAGCTTGCGGTGGGGTCTAGCGAGGCGCTCCTTCTGTAAATGTAGCCACACTTTGTCACCCACCTGGAAGTTGTGTTGCACTCGATGTTGATTATGTCACTGCTTGTACTTAGCATTGGATCTATCCAATATGTCACGAACTTAATGGTGAATGTGTTAAATGCACTCAATGAAGTTATTTGCCTTGGAAACTTCAGATTGGATGTGAGCTGAATCAGCCTGAGTAGCTACAAATGGCATGGCTACGTCAATGGGACATGGTGGCTGGAATCCCAAGCCCACCTGAAAGGGGTTGTGGTTGGTTGAGCTGTGGAGGGCTTGATTATAGTTGTGTTGTACATAAGGGAGGCTCTCATCCCATGTGCACGGATGCTTTGAGTTGTACATGTGCAAAATGTGTACGATCATTCTGTTGATGACCTATGTCTCGCCATTAGTCTGGGGATGGAAAGTTGTGGACTTTGTGAGCTTGGTGTCTAGCATTGACCATACGCTAGACAAGAATGTACTAAGGAACCTGCTGTCCCAGTTTGAGATTATAGACTGTGAAATACCAAAGTGTACCCACACTCATTCAAAGAAGAGTTTAGTAGTGGCTTCTGCTGTGATATTCTTCTTGCAGGCTGCCATTATGGCCATCTTTGAGAATCTATTAACGACCACAAACACACAGTCGTTTTCGTGCTTAGTAGAAGGAAGGCCTGACATGTAATCCATGGAGATGGATTCCCAAGGTCGACTAGGGGTAGGTGACGGAGTATAGAGGCCTTGCTTCTTGATGGATGGTTTGGCAATGGCACAGGTAGTGCAGGATCGGATGTACTTCCCGACGTCCTATCAAAGGTTTGGCCAATAGAAATACTTCTACAACACTACCACTGTTTTCTCGACACTGAAATGCCCAGTGACCTGATTGTAGTGCGCTTCCCAAATCATCTTGGCACGCTCGCTTGAAGGAACACAAAGGTGTCCCATGTGACACAGTAGTACATCCTAGAGGTGAAATTTTGGAACTTGGTTTCCCTCCAAGAGTGTCTGGTATGTTTGGTTGAATTCTAGATCACTCTTGTAGAGAAGCGACCAATCAAAAGTCTCGTGCCCACAAGAGTTGAGCATGGTCGTTATCGCCACAATTGGTGGTCGGCTGAGGCAGTCTGCAACATTATTGGTGCTTCCCTTCTTGTACTTGATGTTCAAATGAAATTGTTGTAGATATGTCGACCACTTCTAATGGCGATCATTTTGTAACTTCCCTTATGTCTGCATGAATTGCAGGGGTCAGTGGTCTATGTGGATGATCGTTTCCTTCCCCAAAATGTAATGCTTCCATTGCCGGCAAGGCTGTACAATGGAATACATCTCTTTGTCATAAGCGGGATATTTTCAGACTGTGTCTGACAGTGTCTCACTGTGATATGCCACTGGATGCCCTTGTTGACTAAGGACTACCCCAATAGCATAGTTAGAGGCATATGTCTCGATCTCAAATGGTTGTTGCAAGTCTGGCAATGTGAGCACTGGAGCACAACAGAGGCGATGTTTCAATTCTGCAAATGCCTTCTGCTGAGTTTCTCACCAAAAGAATTTTGATTTCGCTCCTCCCTTGGTGACTTGACTCAAGGGCCAAGTGATATGAGAGAATCCCAACATGAACATGCGGTAGAAATTAGCTAGGCCCAAAAATCTGCGAAGCTTTGTTTGAGTAGTTGGGGCTGTCCAGTCACGAATGACTTGGATCTTGGTTGGATCCACATGTACCTCACAATCATCAATAATGTATCCCAGATACTGAACCTGGGTCATGCCAAAAGTGCACTTATCTAAATTGACACACAACTTGTGCTGCCGCAATGTTTGGAGGACCTGTCGGATGTGGTGGAGGTGCTCTTCCCAAGTCTGGCTAAAGATCAGGATGTCATCCAAGTACACTACTACAAATGAGTTGGTGAATGGCCACAAGATGTCATTTATCAATCTCATGAAGGTTGCAGGAGCATTCGTCAGCCTGAAAGGCATGACAAACCATTCGAAAACGACCTCCTTAGCTTTGAAGGCAGTCTTCCACACATCAGTCAGCTCGATCGGTACCTGGTGATACCCAGACTTTAAGTCGATATTGCTAAAATATTTTGCCCCTTTAAGCTAGTCCAAGAGGTCATCAATCCGTGGGATCGGGTACCTATTCTAGACAGTGATCTTGTTCAGCGCTCGATAGTCAATACAGAGTCTCCAAGTCCCATCCTTTTTTTGTACCAACATGATCGGGCTCCCACAAGGTGACGAACTTGGCTGGATGTGACCCTTTTCTAGCAGCTCATGAATTTGCCTCTTCATTTCATCATTCTCCAAAATAGAGGGGCGGTAGATCAGTCCATTGGGCAGCAATGCACGTGGGTTCAGATCGATGGGGTGCTTGACCTGACAGTGGAGAGGCACCCCCGTGGGTGAGGTGAATATGTCCTGATACTCCTCCACGACCTTGTCCATTTGTTTTTGTCGTGTGGAGGGGCTCTGTATGGAGGTTGTGGCCATGATATTCTTCTTGCCCTGAGGGCAGATCATTAAGAAAACAAACTTCCCGATTCTGGAAATGAGCTTACTGCATTATTTTGCAATAACCAAAGATATAGTGGTAAGGGGTAGTACCTCTGGTATCCTGTACAAATTATTTCCCAACGCAATAATAACAGCGCGAGGCCAGGACTCATACATAGCATGTCGCTTCCATAAGTATGGTTGACCTAATAATACATCACAAACATCAAGAGGAGCAATATCACATAATACCTCATCGGTGAAGGGCTTGATGTTTTAGGGAAGGTGGCATTGCTGGCTGACGCGAAGATCTTGTCCTTGGTGAAGCCACTCGATGGTGTACAACTGCAGGTGTGCTGTGGTCGGCAAATCCAACTGCTTCACGACCTCTGCTGAAACCAGGTTCTTTTGGCTCCCACTGTGGACAATGAACTATAGCAGGGAACCATTTACCCACATCTGGGAGTGGAAAAGATGCTCCTCCTCCTCTGAACCTTTTGGTTCTTCCTTTTAGATCTTCGTGGTGGAAATGGTGGCATTGGGCTATGCATCGATAATCTTCTTCCCTCTGTCATTCCCCTTCTCAGGTTCAAATTCAGTTTCAAAGTATGAATCTGATTCAGAAGCCTTTATCTCAGCCACCAGTGATTGCTTAGCCTAACACTCACTTGTGTTGTGAGTGGGGCTCTTATGGAACTCGCACCACTTTCCTACTTCTTTCTTTGGCTTTGCAGTGTTGCTCTTTTCTTGAGGATTTGGCAAGTTTTCTTGAGTTTCCATGCCTTAGTTGTGTCCTTGGTTCTACGGTTTGTGGGCACCTTTCCCTTGCTTCTGATTCATAGATCCAAAGTCTCGCTTTTTCTGTTTGAATTTTTGTTTAATTTTGGCAGCATACTGATATGCCGTACCAAGTGAGGATATGTCAAGGGACTCCATTTCCTCCTGAATGTATCTATGTAGACAACTGCGGTACTTCATCACCAAATTTTTCTCTGAATATTTGATACCCAACTTGGTGTGCAGGGTCTAGAACAGATTTGTTAGCTGATGCACATCTTGATCTCTTTGCTGCCGCTGTAGGAATATATTAAACCCACTCACAACTTAGGATAAAATAATTAATCATTATTTGATTAATTATTCACCAACTAGCTTAATTAGTTGGCATCCACTTGCACCTTAAAGTCAATACATGCCATCTATATCCTAGGAATTATTTATTTCTGATTCTGGGTTGATCTAGAATTACTATACAGGACCTTATAGTAGATTCTACTTTTTTCTGCTTTTTCTGCTTTTTCCTGCTTTTCTATGGATAAGATAAAAGCTAGTCAACTAGGAAACTGGGAGCTTTTGTTTCCAACCCATCCTCCATTAGTTTTTCTCCATTTTCTAGGATTAGCATGTTATTTCCATCTCCTTGACAACTCACTCATGCTTTTTCCAACTCGTGAGGTCCTTGATAGATTTAGCAAGTGCTTTATCCACCTATGGGGGTTTGCTATATTTTGGTAAGTCAACCTTTTTGAGCTTTATGAGTTGTTTCCATACAATTCGACTTTCCTATGAGGGAAGCACTATTTATGTACACTATTATTCATAATTATTCAATGGAAGGATACACACCAATATTCATCTCTTCATTCATGTGATTCAGTCTCTTTTCTTCTCTCTATTTTTCCTGTGTATGCTTGTGAGAATACTTAGTAGAAAGATCTATTTCTTGTGCTTATTCTTAGCATCATTGCACATAGCATTGATATATTATTTATACATGGTATCAGAGCTACAAGGTTGATCAAGTTCTACAGAGTTGAGGAGCGCTTCCAGTATCCTATCCATCTCTGAAGAAGAGTTTGTCTAGCTTCAAGATTTTCTCGTAGTTTGTTTTGCAGATTGCAGAGAGTATCTCTTAGAGCATATCAACAAATTCAATATGGATTCAAAATTTCCTCTACTACCTCCTTTCAACTATGCTGATTGGAAGCCAAAGATGAGTGCATACTTGAAGAGGCAATGTCTCTTTCATGTCTCCATTGGTGCATTGAGTGAACTTGAGTCTTATGAAGAGAAGATTGATTGGCTAAAAAATTGTGATAGAGCTTATGGAATTATGTGTTTGGGAATGTCTCCAAATATATATCATCTCATAGATTCTTCTGAATTTCCATTTGAGCTTTGGAAAATTCTTGGACAAAGCTTTTGGTTTGCAGGAAATTGAAAATGAAGCATGGAGCGAACCTAGCATCTCCTCTTGTTCTCTTTCTCAAGATTTCTTGGCCTCTACATTATTTGATGAAGTTGATCATGATGAAGAAGTTTCTCATAAAGTTCATGTTGCTGCTTCCCTCTTTCATTCGAATGCTTCCTCCTTCAATGAAGAAGCAAATATTGAAGAGCCATCTTTTTCTGTGTCTCTTGAAGGTGATTTTTCTTCTTGTGATACTATTGATGAAAAAGAAGTAACATATGGAGCTGCTGCTGATATTGATGTTGATTATGATACTATAACCCATTCATTTTTCTCTCAATCTCCATCTTAGATTCTGAGATCTATGTGCCAGGTTCTTCACACCTCTTGCTTACCTCTCTCATTGATGGTGCACAACCCAGTGACTTCCAGGATGTTTGCTTAGCCACATCAAGCCTTATTTGTGTCATACCACTTACCTTAGTTGATATCATGTGCTTTAGCATATCATCCTTTTTTCGTGGCATCAATACTCAGAGCCTTCTTGAAGATTGTGAACATCTCATTCTTTCCTCATTTCTTACAGAGGATTCATTACCAGTGTATTCCCATGACTCTATTGATATGCTTATATGTGATCCTTTTGGATTCTGATTTAGAAGCATATTTGGAGGCTGATACACATATACTACCACCATCCATACCATCTACCATACCTCTAAATAATCCAAAGACTATACAAATCCCAAGATCAATAGTTGATTCCTCATTGGTCTCTTATGCAGTGATATTTATCTTACATGATTTGAAGTCTTTCTTAACTTTCAGTGCCTGGTTATCCATGACCTTAGTCATATATGGACTGATATTAAACATGTTTAGATCTGTTCTAAACACTTATGATTCAGATCTTATGCCCATCCATCATTCAGATTTTTACACCTATCAGTTTTCCCCAGTTGTTCATAATTTTCCTAGTCTAGCCCTATATCCTCATGGAGCCATTGAACCCTTTGTCCTTGCTGTTCCATATGTTAATACTTATGATATATCATATTTTTATCAGCCTCATATCATATCTATACAAGTACTACATCAGATTGGAATATTGACATGTGATTCACATCACAATTTTGCAGCTATTCAGGGAATTGGGTGTGAAATAAATTGCCTTATTTTTTGTACTCTTTGGGAAGGAGTATGCACAGATCTCCTTTACATTTCAGATTATGTTTGTAAATCAAAGTTTGACAGCAAAAAGAAGAATTCAGATAATGCTCCTACTTCATCAGTTGATGAGATACAAGGAGTCTCTCCTCTTCATTCTTGCAGGTTCTACACTCCAGCGCATGATCATGGAGTTCATGATTTCTTCAGCAAGTCCTTCATCCAGAAGCAGTTCAATCAGCTCATAAAATTGAAGATGAAGATATGTTGAAGATATATTTCAAATTTTGTGCCTTGTCCTATTCTGAGGGAGGATTTTCCCCATGTGGTTTTTCCTCTTTCCTCACTTTTCTGGACATAATAATTGTTAAAGGGTCACCATAGCCTTGTTGCTAGGCCCTATATGCATCCATATGCATCCATATTTTTTGTCATACCATCATAAAGTTAGACTTATAGGGGGGTGTAGGAATATATTAAACCCACTCACAACTTAGGATAAAATAATTAATCATTATTTGATTAATTATTCACCCACTAGCTTAATTAGTTGGCATCCACTTGCACCTTAAAGTCAATACATGCCATCTATATCCTAGGAATGATTTATTTCTGATTTTGGGTTGATCCAGAATTAGTATATAGGACTTTACAGCAGATTCTGCTTTTTTCTACTTTTTCTGTTTTTTCTGCTTTTTCCTGCTTTTCTATGGATAAGATAAAAGCTAGTCAACTAGGAAATTGGGAGCTTTTGTTTCCAACCCATCCTCCATTAGTTTTTCTCCATTTTCTAGGATTATCATGTTATTTCCATCTCCTTGAAAAATCACTCATGCTTTTTCCAACTCGTGAGGTCCTTGATAGATTTAGCAAGTGCTTTATTCACCTATGGGGGTTTGCTATATTTTGGTAAGTCAGCCTTTTTGAGCTTTATGAGTTGTTTCCATACAATTCGACTTTCCTATGAGGGAAGCACTATTTACGTACACTATTATTCATAATTATTCAATTGAAGGATACACACCAATATTCATCTCTTCATTCATGTGATTCAGTCTCTTTTCTTCTCTCTATTTTTTCTGTGTATGCTTGTGAGAATTCTTAGTAGCAATATCTATTTCTTGTGCTTATTCTTAGAATCATTGCACATAGCATTGATCTATTATTTCTACAGTCGCAGCGTAGTCCATTGGATGTACTTGTCCTCATAGCTCCCCACCGGATAATATTGTCCCTTTATGGCATCTCGAAAAGAATTCCAAGTGGGTATGGCTGAGAACAAACATGGTTCCTACTCATCCTTTCTCTCACAGTAGGTTTCCCACCAGTCCTTGACATAGGGGGTGGCTTTGAGTAGAGAAAAAGTAATCTTTTCCTGGTCATAAAAGTCATGAACTGAGAAATATCCTTCTAATAGATTCAACCATTTATCTACAACATCTGCATCTATTCGACCATCAAATATGGGAATGTCGAAGTTTACTTGTACCTTAAAAGGGGTTGCATCTCCAGAGTGGCTGCTAGATGCAGATGCACCGCCAGTGGGAAGTCGTTGAAGGATCTGGGCGAAGTTATCCATCATCACATTCCTTTGTTTTTCAAGGGCCTCCTCGAGCAAAATTTTGATAGGATATTCTGCGCCCTCGTCTTTCTTTTCATCCCCCATGGGTGGCCATCGGGATTTGCGAGGCTGATCTTGCAAAGGTTCAACTAGATCCAGCCCTAACTCTTAATACCTCGCCCTCATTGGGGACATGCAAAGAAGGATCGAGAAAGAGCAGATTGCTCTTATACCACTGATCCAGATTTATGCAGGAACGCAACAGAATACACAAATAACCATGGAAACAAATATGCAGTGGAAACAACACTTCATTTCATTAATCAATAATTGAAACTTGTTTACATATAGAATGGAAATAAACTAGCTAGAGTGCTGGTACCTTATCTCTGAGAAGAGATGTGGCGGATACATGCCTCTAAAATCTTTGTTACAATGAGGCTCAGAAGGCCTATATATTATTGAGAAATAATGGAAACCCTTCACATCCAAAAACTTGACCCTAGGAGGTGAAATTCCTTAATGTTGGCCTCGTTGGGTAACTTGGTACATCAATTTCTTGGGGTTGTAACTTTAGCATACTACCTCTGTTTGACACGCATGATACATTGTTAGAAATATCTGTTTAAGGACTACATCCATAAACAACAAATAATAAGTTCAAAACGGACTCATATTTGCTCGACCATTTGATGCCAAAAAAACATCATTTAGGGCCTCAAAATGGCTCCAAAAGTTTACGAGCCGAAAACTGCCAAAAATAGTAAATTGTGCTACAATTAAGGAAACTGAAAAACTAAAAGAAACAATGGTGGGGGTCCAAGAGGAATAGGTGGGTGGCCACCAATATCTTCTTGGATCACCCATTGCTCCATGGAGAAGAATATAACGTAGATCTGTTTAGGATGTTGCTATATAAATGTAGATATCAAATTTATATGGCTCTCAATCACTCAACAAAACTCATGCATATAAATTTTGTGATAGCACCAAACCTGTATCAAAATGCCAATTTTACCATGTAATTAATATGAGCTAGCAAAGATGTGGCTGCCCCAAGACAAAATATGGAATTTCCAATGAGTTTTGTAGCCCTCCAATCTTCATGTGGAGAAAATAATGTCATAAAATTGTCTCATCTTCGACCTACAACACAATACTGTTAAGGATGTGTTGGAGTACTGCTGTAATTACTAATTTTGAAATATTCCCATGGAATTCTTACTTAATAAATGTTGAAGCTCCTTTTTTTTTTCTTTTTTTTTCACACTCCTTGCAATCCATTTCATTCATGAGCTAGCTAATTTTCCAGGTCACTTGAATTCTCAAAGGCATTTTCTTCCTAAATGAATTTCCTTTCAGATCCACTTATTGACAGAAATGATCATTATCTTAACAAGGTAGAAATTTTATGGCACTTGGTATTACTCGTAAGATAAAATTTCTTGCATAAGAAATCAATATTTTCACTAGTGATGCATTCATATAAGGTCACAAGAATACAAGGGAGTATCCAAAAGTGTTGTAGATCATCATCTAAAATTTCCTCCTTATACCAATAAAATTATACCTTTCTATTGTTGTTAATCCTTACTGGTTCAGACTTAGTGAAAATAGACCGAAGGAATCTCAAACATTATTCAAATGCTGCCATAGACTTCCCTATAAGACTGCAATAGCATGCTAAAGCTTGAGTATACAGTGGATGTCTAAAAGGAATGCCCATAAAAGATTAGAACCAGTCATAAATATTATCATTCCCATGCCTTGAATGTACAAGATAATGCTGGTATGCACTGCTATAGGAATGTTGGTTATAATCTACCTTCGAAATCTGATATACAGTCCCATACAAAAAAAAAAAAAATTGTTGAAAAAGTATGCTTCTAGTAGAGGTAGAAGTAACCAAGCATACCATGGTGTGATTTCCATTCTTCACATTTATAGTAATAGGACTTCATATTATTGTTGCTATAAAACTTTCCTTCTATCTTGTACATACTGGAAATGATGATATGTGGTTTTTGATAGAAAATCCATTCACGTAACTTGCAACTAAGCCCCCTATAATCTCATTCTATGTGTAGCCACAACATCCATGCTTTTGAACCAATTTATATATTAGGTGAACCAAGAAACACATACCTTTGAAATGCATCCTCTGTTGTATGGTAGCATAGGCTTCTCCTGTTATAGGTTCTTATGATCAACCTATCCTTTTCTTCCAATATGTGTAGTAGTTGCTTTAATTCTTCTCACTATTTTTATGTGACAACAAAGCACCGTTTCTTACTGCTGGTTCTTATGTGGCAGCAACAAGACTTCTTTTCTTACTGTTGGTTCTTGTGTGGCTACAACAGGACTTGCTATTATCGATTCTTGTGTGACAACAATAAGGTATCCTTTGATTATTTTCATGCATGGACAATTGGGTTGGTGAGATGTTGGGTAGGACTTTGAATTGGATGTGCATGAAGGATGAAGTGTTAGAATTGAGTGGGAATGGATGAGAATGGATAGACATAAAATGATATATAGAAAATGGAAATGGCTAATTCTTAGTGGTTCTTCATGACATTTCCCTAAATCTTTAATAAACCAAAAACTCATGCTATTTTACCTCAAAATTTACCTCCATGGAAGCCTTGGTTGACATGAATGGACTAGTGTGTGTTGGATCTATGTAGACCGATCTAATGCTGAGACAAATGTATATGAGAGCTGAAACTGGATGAGGCTGAATTTGATCCATGATGTTGTGCTGGTTGCATGTAAGACTGCAAACTGCTGGAAGAAAATGGAAATGAATTACAAAACTACTAAAACAAATGATGTTGCAAGTAATTGTTGAAACCATTAGATCACATAATCTTCAGCTGCTACAAAACTGAGGTACAATTCTTATCATGCGAATGAATGTGTTGAGGTCAAGCACGGAAATACATCATTAGATTATCGACCATTAATGTATGCCATTAACCAATGTGAAGCAACTCACCTTTGATGATAGTGAGATCTAAAGTACCCTAGTGCATATTGAAAAGTATGAATGGATGCGCTGGAGTCGAGTCACCTACAAGATTTGTCAATCAAGAGGCATTAATGAATCCCCATGATTAACAACAAGGAAATCTTCCATTGATTCATATAGATACCAGGGCACTATAAAAATCTAATCTCGATCCTAGATAATGTGTCAAAGTTGATGGGACAAGAGCATTGGAAGGTGGACCTTAATGAATTCCACATCATCCAATACAAGTACAAAATAAATGATTGTGAAGAATCATAGTGAAAAATAGAACCAACATGAAACTCAGAAGTCGAAAGTATATGTGAATTCATGATGTAGTAGTGATGGAAAATAAAATGGTTAAGGTGACTAAATAACCAGTGGGAAATGGGACTTTGACATGAATGGATTTTTAGGGTTTTGAAATAAGGAGGGTGGATGAATCTACCATAGTGCAATTGGCTTCTTGAAAGGTTTCTTTTCGGCAACAATTGGTAAATGATTATTGGCATGTAGCAATGGGACTTGACTTATTGAACATTGGTATGGTTTTCACATCAATCTATCCATTTTTTATGTGCTCAATCAATTTTTAAATTGATAAAAAGTCTTCAAGAGTCACTCGTGCATGCATTGACCTTCTTCCAAGGACCTACAAAAACCTAGCACTTGCCTACAATAAAACATAATATGATGGAATAAGAGAGGTGATTGGTCTCTCTTCACCCAAAAATTATGAAAAAAAACAACAAGAAATTACTTATAAAACAAATCCAAAGAAAAATGAATAAAGAAAAATCCATTTTATACCTATGGGAGAGCAATGTCCATCTAGACTCACTAACAGTCTTCTGATCATAGCTTCTTCGTTCCTTGTCCAATTTAAGTGATTAAAAAACCAAATGAAAGTAAATTTATAGGTCTATTTACCTTAGAAATAGGTTTTTAATATTCTTTTTAATGATATTCCAAATCACACAGCAACAGCCTGCATGACAAGGTGTTTTTTCAAATTCTGGACTAGACCAACAGTCACGGTTTTAGGCTTAACGTTTTCGTTTGATAACGAATTGATGTGATTCCAATTGGAGATGAAAGCATATTAATCTAGGTATCTCCATTATAAATTTTTTTTTAATCCAATAAGAATTGATGGGTCAAATAATCCAATGAATAGTCTAGGAAACCGAGTTTTAGGAATGCTGATTTGTGATAGGCAATCGGTATTTTGGTCATAAAATTTGCATACAATATCGGAATGGAGTGATTCAAATTGCATTGTAAACTAGATTCATAGGGAATTATACCAATGAAACATTTTTTCAAGATATTTCCAATAAGACATCCAAAAATTGACTGTCGCAGCTCTGTTCCTAAGCTGCCTCCTTGACACCCCGTTAGTATTTTGGCCATAAGTTTTTCGTTTCATACCCAATATTAAAAATTAGAATTGTTTTGGAAAATATATTCAAAGGGATACTTGGAATGTGAACAGTTTTTAAAAATAAGTCCATTTGGTCTCGCAAAAATGGACTGTCTCGACTGTGTTTTGGTAAAATTTTCAAGCCAAAAATGTCACCAAAAATTTAATAAATGAAATTTGACCCCCAGAAAGTGACCGGAATAGGTGTGAATATTTTTTAATGATTTAAATTTAAATATAACACACACCCATACCAAAAATTTCAAGCATTGAGCACCTAGATTGACTTACATAGTTTGTTGCAGTCGCAGCTGCAACTCTTAAAAAATGACATAATGTTGAAATAACTCATGTGTATTTTTATGGATTTGTTATATATAATTGAAATCCAAGTACATGCCATGATGTGCAACACACACGTATCTCAAACTCATAAATTTTCGCTTGCAGTACAGTCACAACTGTGTGTTGCAGCTCACTGTCACAGCTGACAGTAATCAGTCACAACTGGGTGTTGTAGCTAACAAATTCATGCCAAATTTCAAGCTTGAAGCGTTTCATAATCATTGACTCATTTTCCTATGGATCGTTCATTCACCTTCCCTAATTACTGTAATTTTGTTTTCATAATATTGTTTTTTTCGTAACAAATAGAGACAAATTGAAATTGAAAAATTGAAGACAAAAAAAATTAAGCATTGTGTTCAAATAGTCAACAATTCTGAAGCATTCCTTAAAATATCCCATACCCATTCCTTATCTTTCTACTTTCTGATCTTTCAGATCGCAACAAGGCGCGAGAAGAGAGCATACTTATTTGAAAAATAAAACTAAAAGAAAAGCATGGTTTTATTATGTTTCTCTATCCTACCCTATTCTAGTTAGAAATATAAAAAAAATTATTCAAGTGTATGCAAATTTCCAATGGAGCCACTTTCAAAGAAGTGACTCAAGTAGGCTCATACTCCCAATAGAAAAATATAACTTTATGAATGCTAGGATATGAGAGATCAACTTCCCTTGAAATGATGGTGCCAAGAATTGGTGAAGTATGGAATGATGCTGCAAACCGAATACAGATTGAAACCAAGCTTCAATATAGTCTTTGTTCCCTTGATTTCTCATGTAGAGTGCTAAATATAACATAAATTAAAACTTAACATGTAGAGTGCTAAAAATAAATTATCAACCTGATGAAGTATTTTATTTCAAAGCTATCGTGCAAGATCTATGCAAGCACAATTTCTCATGGATGTTACACCATGAATCTACTTAGTAAACTGATCTTCCTCAATGCATAAGAGATTCATATCTAATTATGTGAATGATGCTTTTGGTTCCAATGTCTATTCTTCATCAAATGTTACATGTGGCATGTTGATCTTGTCTGTTTGCTTATGAGGACTAGAACAAACTTCATCTGCAAATATTGGATTTAAAACATGTTTAGGCCTCGTATGGACTTGCTGCAACAACGCACAACCTTTTTGTAGCGGTGTAGGTGAGTTAGAACATGAGGAAAATGTAGGAAAGTTTTGCAGTTTAGTAGTGTAAGCATATTGTACTGCTTTATTATGGTTAGGGTGGAGGGTGGACTGGACCTGAAATTGTGTTGGATACGAAGGAGTTTGATGAGAAAATAGATGTGGCTGATGTAGAGGATTGATTTGTGAGGTCGATATCGAAGGACCAAGTTGTGTTGTAGCATGAGGGAGAGTGGCCATGTGATCATAAGATAGGCCATTCCAACCTTGTGTATAGGGTATGTAAGGGTTAAATTGAGGCTGTAACAACTGCCATGGTGGAAGAGTATTCAATGATTGAGTATGAAAGTAAGGAAATGGAGGGATAGAGTTTTGAACCATATATGTATGCCATGGTTGACATGACTGTTGCAATGAGTTGGCTGTAACTCCCATATCTCTTTGATATGTTGCTTTCATCCACAGTATGGAGGGGAAACAATTTGTTGAATGCTTCAAGTCACATATACCACAACTTTCAAGAATATCCAAAGGGGAATCCCTTGCTTCTCTTATTTCCTCCTTCTTTTCCTTATCCTGCAAAACACCCAATTGTGAATCAGCTTTAGGAATTTCAAATAAATTGCTGATTTCAACTTCTATAACTCTTGTTTTTGCAGTAGATTTCAAAAATTGAAAAGAAGGATTACTATAATTCTTACCAGTCTTGAAGTTTCCTCTTGAATACCTTCTACCTAACTCACAAATATCATCGTATGCTAACTAAAATACATTACATGTTCCCATCAGATTTAATATTTCTAAATATTCAGCTTGGATTCCCTTGAGTAAGAGTGTTTTTAAGGTCTCCTTCCACAGTTTCCTTTGTTTGGATATTTGGAGGTTATATTGAAAGCGTTCTATGTATTCCTCTAGACACTCCTATTCTCCTTGTGTCATTTCAAAGATTTCTTCATTGACCCTGCAATAATCTTGCTACCTTTTCAAGAATACATATTTCATGTCTTCCCAAGTTTGTATACAATTCCCACTGAGGCTCATGAACCATCGGAGAGCTGTTCCTTTCAGAGTAAGGGGAAACACATTCAAATTTTGATCATTAGCACAATAACCATATCCTCTACAAATTATTTTGAATTGAAATAAAAATACATCAGGGTCTTCATTTTCCAAACCGTGAAAATTTGGTAGAACATGTGGGGGGATGATTTTTTTGGTGCCACTCTTCCTGAATCTCTGATGGTAAATTCGAAGGTAACAACTTATCCATCTTTCTCACCTGCCATCTCTTCATAGATTCTTCATGTGCTAATCTGAGGCTCCTCCTTTGAATGTTCCTGTCAACTTGTTAGTAGAATGGGTGGTGCTTACAACACCACTAAGTGGAATGATAAGATTTGTGCTCCAAAGATTGAAAATGAAATAAAACTGAATGTAAAGACAGAAAATTCAAACTAAAAATAAATTCAATAAACTGAAATGTAATCATGCAACCTACATGCCCTTTTTTAACAATGCATCTACAACATATGTTAGATGTACTTTTTCACCATTGGTAACTTCCCTGGCAACGACGCCAAAATGTTGGCCCCACTATATGTCAGTTAATTAAAACTTAACATGTAGAGTGATAAACATAAATTATCAACCCAAGAAATTCTTTTATTTCAAATTTATTGTGCAAGATCTATGCAAGAACAATTTATACCTGACACCGTTATCTATTGGTATGCAATCAAAACTCTTTGTAAACTAGATCACACCTTCTTGAAAGTAAATCAAACCTCAAACCTATTTATAAATCCAAACTGTAAATCTAATCACACTTCAAGAAAATTAATTCTTATGAATCAATCTCTAATTGCATACATCTAAAAGAAGTGCTATGCTGGCCAAGAATCTATCAAATTAATTAACAACACAATGACTATGACAAATCTAATGAATGAAAGCATACACCTATGATAAATTTAATGAATGAAAGCATGAACAAAATAATAAGCAAATCTAAACAATAACACACCAACAATCAACATTACCAACATCTGCTCAGGGAAGAGGGACCTTCCTCCGCTGAGCAGAGCTGGATCTCTAGAATGAAATTCTACAACTCCAGAATTAAAAAACTGCGAGCATGTATTATCAGTATGGAATGATTACAATAGATCTGGATCAAATCCTACATCATGACATTGATGTCTCTTCTTCCCCCTCTCAATGAGATTGATTACATATTTATATATAAATTTATCTCATGGAAATGAGGAACTAAACACCCAACTTGTGATCCGTAACAGCTGAAACATGGTCGTAACTGCTAACAACTTTGGAACCGGTCGCAATAGTAAATCTGGAAAATACCCTCTCAAAGAACCACCTATATATCACAAACCATGGCTTAATTTGGAAATTCCCTCTAAACTTAGATAAATGAGGCTGTTACACACAAAACCCATTTCTCAGATTTTCGAGATTCGTTTCCATCTTCCTGATAATCGAGATGCGAATCAAGGTGCTCTTATCTGGCATGCATTTTCGGTTAAGGCTGTAACAGCTGGCTATGAGCGTCCTGTAGGTGACAAATCACTCCACAAACCATCATTAATAAAATTATGCATAATAGTCTTCAATTCATCAAAGATGAAGGAAAAAAATCATTATTAACCACTTAAAACATCAATGGAAGTAGTATGTTGATTTACGCATAGTTACAACAAATGGATGGAAAATGGAATGATAAATGAGCGATAATGGAAAGAAAATGGATGAAATATGTCGATAAGTGATGGAAAAATGGACAATTCCAGGGCCCAAAAACCATCATATTTTATCACTAGTTTATGAAAGGAACATCATTAAATAAAATTTATGAGCATAATTTCAAACATGTTAGGGTTGATATTGAATTGCAAGAATTGTTCGACACAGGTTATATTAATACTTCCAACACTTAGTTCCAAGTTCAAATATGCATAGAATGAGTTTCTATAACTGTAAATCAAACCTTCACTAACTATACATGACTATATATATCAAATTCCATGCTATCTTTTATATATTAAACCTACAACTCCATCCTAGTGTATGCAATTTTTAAGGCATAACTGCTATGATGGAGTTTGTTTCTTTGTATTATATTGCTTACTAATTACTAAGTTTTTTTTTCAAATTTTATCTTGCATACTAGGCCATTCAAATATTCCTATGTCCATTGCATTATTTGCACACTTATTATATTTGTGTCTCATTTATTTCCACTCTATTTCACACTATTGTTATTACTTCCTTTTACCTCACACACCATTTCAAATAATGATTTGCCATGATCTATGTTTTCTTGATTTTCTATGAATAAAAATATTACCCCTTCTTGAAATATGATCATGTGTAAGCAACATGTATAAAGTTTCCTTTTGTCTAAGTGACAGATGATTAGTTCCCACAATTGCTAGTGGTAAGTTTGAAAGTAAAAAGTTGATGAGCTACAAAAAAAATGATCGAAAATATGTATTAAGCACTCTAAAATCCCAATATAGGTTAAGGGATGAAACATGAAGTCCATTCCACAAATGGTGTTTTTTCCTAATGAACATGGTATGCTTCTAAGATAGACATAAATATTTTTTTATTTTTCTGACTGATGACCCATTTATTTTAGATGTAATGATTCATAATAAAGTATTCTCATTGGTAAAATCCATCCACTTCCTCCATCCATGGTGTTTGTGCTTCCATCTCAGTTGTTCTCTACACATAGGACAACATGAGTGAATTTAAGTTAACCAAGTTCAATTTAATTTTTAGATGTATATATTTACCATGATCCTCATAATTATTAATAATATTATGTGTTTATCTGCTAATCTTGACTGATTCTAGTTTTTCTTCAAGGATATATATATATATATATATATAAAGAGTAGTTAAATGTCTATTGTATGCCGATTTTTCTCCTTTAAAATAGCTTAGATGAAAACTGAGTTTATTCTTTGTGATATTTAATGTTTGCCCCTTCGTGTGTGTGTGTGTGTGTGTATATATATATATATACTTGTGTAGTGTCAAATATTAAATTCAATGGTTGAAATTGTGTTTTCCTTGATTAGTGTTGATTTGGTTTTGCTATCCTTGTCGCTTCTCTTTGATTTTCCATTATGGTGTTACTTCCCATGAATTAGTAACTGAGCTTCCTACTTAATATCCATTGGAGGCCCATCTCATATATTTTTTCACCATCTCCCAACAAATATATACTTATGAGTTTTCTCTATTTTAATCTAAAAATATGAAATCTTAGGTCCATAAACCCCTTTAGCTCGATGTACACAAAGAACTATAGATAATATTAAGGCTCTCAAGCCTGACGATCTCAAGGCTGTAAATCCTTCGCTATTTTTTTAAGGATCCCAAGTCTTAGTGGATATTGCATATATCCACAACGAACTTTATTATATATGATTGAAATAAAATTTTCCATCTTATTATTTGAATTTATGGTTTGCTTTTTGGCTTTGCTTTATTTTATTATCATCATTTGGATTGGGCGTTACTGCTTTTTCTATTTAAGATTCTCTTCAAATATCCAGTGTGTACAAAGTTACCAACATAAACCCTTGCATACAATGAAGTTTTTTGGCCCTCTTACTTTGGACACTTTATGATCATGCACCCATCCCAAATATTTCAATGTATTTTGTTGTCCCAAAGATGCCAAATCTCTAACCATGCCATTATGTAATGCAAAATCCAAGTTAGTAAAGATAGTCATAAAACAAGAGACATACAATATGTATGAGAAAACAAACATATCCATCAAGCCGAATGGAGAGTAAATAATCCATACATATGATACATCAATAAAAATATATATTAAGTACCAAAATTACACATCATATATGAACCCGATGTACAAAATATATTTTGTTTCTGCACCATGTTTCTTTGGAATTTTTTTTAATCTAAGAGTTATCCATCAGATATCTGATAGTTCTCTATGTCGAAAACACAACACAACCATTAGATAATTTATGGGAATCTCACTTTATTTTTGTTTTTTCATCGAATATCTGACACCAATGTGTTGGTTCTCTGACAATCAACAATTGAACCTCATCGGATAAGAGACAAACAACGGATACTCGACGAAACTTCATTGAGAAACCAACAAATTTATATGGGTTAGGCGACAAGTATCCAATAGAATCTCTTCATCTACCTAATGTGTTTACATTGGCTAGCTGGTAGTTTGAAAAATATATTGCATCGGGTACCTAAGGAAAGCACATCGGGTAGCCGATAATTTGACAAAGCTATTGCATCAGCTACCCAATGGAACAACATCAGATACCTAACGACTGTACATCATACAACCAACATGTCGACAAATCTATTGCATTCATTATCCAAAGAACGAACATTTGGTAGTTGATGGATGGTCTCCAGATATCTGATGTTTAATACAAGAATGTCAAAAAATCACTTCCCGATTGAGTTCCAACATGTGTTAGTTGTTCGATGTTCTTGATGAAAAATAAAGTGTCATATAGCCAATTAAATAACATGATGATTTTTGGTGGTTTTGTTCATAAGTTAACCGTTGGCATTATCTTGATAATTCGATGAAAGACCATCAAATTTTTGTCCTTATGCAGTAGTGGTACGATATAGTTGAATTATCAATAGATATGAGTGGAAGTTATATGGAAAAAGATGTTTTTGATATCCATCACTTTGTTGGAACATTGATAAAGATGAATAACTTCCAAGTTAATGCAACGTGTAACAAATTCAATCACCACATTTGAATCTCCATCCGTTTGTGATTTGAATTTGACTCATTTTTTAGAAAACTACATTAGTCCCCACAGAACTATAAGCTTAGCCTTAGTATTGGATCCATGACTGCCACCCATCCATAAGTTAAGAAAATGATTCCTTTTTACCTTTAGGACCATTCCATCCCTACAAACACCATCATTCTCAACACCATCAAAATAACCATTTGAACTGTTGTCTTCAAAATTAGGCATAATAAGAGATTGCACAAGCTTCATACTCTTCTCTTTTTGATATTCCAAAAATAAGATAATATATTTATACAAAAAAAAGTAGACAAATGTACTTATTTCCTGAAATATGGACTTGTTTCTTGTATTCCACACCTCCTAAAAAGTAATTAGAGGAATGTCTTTAAATTTAGCTTTCTTTCAACACCAATTTTGCATACAATCCTAAAAAGTGGAACCCTCCAAAACGTATTAGAGATTAAATATGTTGCTCAACTCAAATCACACATATTTGAAAATGGATAGTGAACAAAAATATGAGAAATTGTTTTAGCACTTGCTTGCATAATAAATAGATACGTAGCCCTGAAAAGCCTCTTCAATGGAGGTTATCCCATGTAAGGATCTTATTTTCTGAACTCAACCAAAGAAAACATTTGATTTGATGGGAATATTCTATTTCCATATATGATTAGACCACAATTTCAGAAGAGTCATAAGATGATCCTCAAAAAAAACTTCATATGATTATTTAGCAGAGGGGATTTAATTAGCCCATTTCCAATCCCAAACGAATACACCCTCCATATCATATAATATAATTTTGGCTTTATCCAACAACATAGAATAGGATTTCCACTCCTCCTCAACATTGTCAAACAGTCCCATCTCATCAAACAGTCCCATCTCACCAGCACAAAACCAATGTGGATGGGAAACATCAGAATAAGTAATCCACCAAAATTTTGCTAGAAACTAAAAATTCAAGTAATGTAGTTCGAATATTAATAATTCAAACAACTAGAAATTTCCTTTAGCACTAATAAAATAATCAATACAAATAGCCACTTAAGAGGCATTGCCAATAATCCAACTAATCCATTCACCCAATTTATGATAGCATCTGGTTAAGCCCTTCCATATGATTGAAGCATTTGAGAAGGTCTTTTGAGGTTTCCTAACCCAATGGACAACTAAATATTCCTGAAGTTATTTGTCTTTTAATGTTCTGATCCATAAAACACCCCCCAAGAGACCTCTCCATAGTATCTTGAGACTCTAAGAAGAATTGAAATAATCCAAAATTTTAAGACCCCATCCTGCTATCCTTTTTGGAAAAGAAATAATTTTCCATGAATTAAAGTGAATTTTTTATAAAGTTTTATTACCTACCCCCAAAAAAGGAAAAATAATTTTCCTAATGTTATTAATGATATACTTTAGGATAATCGATAAAGAACGATAATATACATTTATACTCTCTAGTACATATTTTACCAAAATAAGTATTCCCTTAAGAGACATCCACCTATACATCCAATTATTGATCCTTATTTTCATTTTTTTGAAGAAATCAATTCCATTCCCCAATCACATAATAATTGGTTTAAAAAAAATAACATAGATATTTGAAACAATTCTCCAAAGTGGCCATATGATATGTGAACAACTCATAGATTTAGTCACATATACCTAGATAAACAAATATTATGAAGAAACATGGATTTTTGAGAGTTCAATGCCATACTATAGGATTCACAAAATAAATTGATGATATATAGAAAAGATTTCCATTCAAATACAATTCCCTTTCCAAAAAATTAAAACCTCATTCACAAACAATAGGTGGTTAATATAGAGAGAGTTTAAAAATTTGATACCTTGTACCTTAGTTTCCTTTTTAGCAGTATCAATAATCCAACTGAGTCCATAAATTCCGAAAATTAACAATAATAGGGATAAGAGGAAACCCTGTCTAATCCCCCTAGTTATTTTAGAAAGGAAATACAAAGAACCATTGATCAATATGGAAACATTTGTGGAACAAATACAAGCCATGATCCAATTAGTCACTCTCCATAAGGAGACCAATATAAATAAGAATAAATATCAAAAAAATCCATTCAATGTGATCATATGCTTTTTGAGATTATTATTAATCATGCCTTAGACCACATCGTCTATTTGTCCATTTTCCTAGATTATGAGGTCTTCATCACTCCAATAGTGTATGGGGGACACACCTAAAGGACACCTGCCTTTTACTGCACCTACCTTCATGAGTTTAGGTGCCTCAGGGACCAATCCCTATAATTTAGGAACCCACTATGAATGCAATGGATAGTCTCCAGTAGTTGACTCTAGTAGGTATTGAGTCAAGTCTAATTATGCTCTGATCCCCATTAGTTATATCACTCATAGTGTCTCTAGCACCAATTTCCATGATTCAAGGGAAGTAAGGTGCATTTTATCACCTATCCTGAGTAGTTCACTGAGTTTGAACTATTTTAGTTATCCGAAGTTGCATTGGTGAGCTCCAATGGTGATTCTCCCACACTTAGTTAGCTCCGGAGTCAGTCCAGGTTGGTATATTTGAATCCTATCTTAGGCATTCAAATTCTCCTATATGTATAACCATTGTATTAGCTATTAATTACTAATTCATGAATATAATCATATTATTCCAATTTTGTATCATTGTGTGTACAATTTTTCGATGAGTAATTGATTAGTCTATGCTAAATTCTTCTCTCATCTGCAGCATTCTCTTCTTATTTGAATTCATGTAGGATGATGATCCTATGATTCATTGAATTTAAAAATGCTATGATAAATTCCATCTTAACAATGGAAGCCTCAATATTTTTTTATTCTGATAGAATGCATGCATTCTTGTGCCACCCCAATGCACCAAGAATTCGTGATATTTTTTATCATGATGGGTTTGATACTATTTAAAACAATATTTTTAATTACCTTATAGATCATATTACATAGTGAAATAGGATTGTAGGCATGAAATGAATCAATATTATCCTTTTTAGGAATAGGAGAAATAAAGGTTGCATTCAAATTCTCAAAAACATATCCCATAACTTTAGATTCCTCGACAAAATCAACAATATCATGATCTACCAAATCAAAGAAATGTAAGAAAAAATCAACTATCCAATCATCCGGTCCAGATATGTTAGCCTTAGAAAACATTTTTAGAACTCCCTTCACCTCGCGAATAGTAATCGCTTCCCTAATCTTGAAACCTTCTTCACATTTGAAAATCGTTAGATAGTGTCTTAGTTCCTATCATTGGGCTTATAAGTTTCTATTATTACCTTTCTTATGTATCTCCTTTAAATGACAAACAATGTCCTGTTCTAAATATTGTTATTAGCTTTAGGGTCACCATTAATAGCCTTTAATTCCCAAATAGCATTGTTAACTCTTCACTGATTAGTGAAATTTTGGAATTAGAATTTAGTATTATTATTATCTTAAAACAAGCAAATTACCCTACATTTTAATCTCTGAGATTCTTCCTCCTAATTAATTTTTTTTCCTTTTTCGATTCCAAGCTAATTAACTTTTGTTTCTAAAACATGAAAAATAAATCTTCATCAAACATAACATACAAGGCTTAAATCTCAGCTTCAATCTAGTGTTGTTCTTCCTTATTTGTTTCCTTCTTTTCCTTTTCCCATTTTGAGAAACATTTCTTCAATCACTTCACTTTATGTACCAACCTCTGCATAGGGTAATAGTAGTCATCTGGATCCTTATTGACATCGACCTTACTTTATGATTTTGTCATTTTTTTTTCAGAAATTCTGAAAAGAGAAGAAACGTTCTATTCATTAAGTATAGTTTATAATCATTTCTCTTAAATAATAAAGTTAAGTATATTTTATATTTTATTTTTATTGATTTTTAATAGAAAATATTGTATTATAAAATAATATTCAATTTATGGAAAAAGTTTAATTAAAAGATTAAATTAGTTTATTTTTAATGAAACGTTACATTTTATTATTGTATTTTTTTTAACATCTTACTCTTTTCACAAAATAACTTTTTATGGACAACAAAATAATCCTTTATAGGCTAATAGTTGGTTATTTAGGTGGCATGGTTTTTCTTTGTATGATAGCTTTTAGCATCCTAAAATGATGTTAGGATTTTTTTGTGTAATGTATTAGTGTGAGTGGGCCTAACTCTTAAGAACATGTGTGTAATGTTCCCAACAATTGAAAAAAAAAATTATAGACTAGTAAATACTACCTAGACGAAACATTATTCACTTGCAAAACCCTATTGTACACTTCATGTACCACTGTTTATCCATAAGTTGTTCTTACGCTCTGTCTTTTAATTTCAGTTATTAATTTTAAAATATTTTACTTATCATGTCGTACTTCTATTTATTGCTTTAGTATTATGTTTATACTTTTGTCGCTTATGTGTTGTCACTGGTGTAAATGCTTTGTCCTTTCTACATAGTTGCATTTGATAATTATAAGGTCCTAACTTAACATTGTTTGTGGAAACAAAGTGGGTAGAGTAGCGGGACTCATTTTCCCATGACGGTTTGAGAGGTAAAGGTGTATACTTGTTTGCAGGTTTACTTAGTTCTTTGAACTAAGGAGCCCGTTCTATTTCAAATGCAGTTCATACCTTGTGACAGGATCTTAGAGAGCATACTACTGGTGGAATTTGGTTCCTTTACCCACTTTGAATTATAACAGGTATAAATCCTATTCTTCACAATTTAACTATAAATGCTAAAATTCATGTTCAGTACTTATGCTTCCTTACGGTCTTGTAACTACTTATTCCACATCTTGGTATTATTTATGGTTTATGTTTTAGTTTATAAAAACCATTAACACTTCTTATGTTTTCTATTTGCAAGTTAAGTACGTGGCCTTCAAAACCAATCCATTGATTGTTATAATGTTTTAAGTAATTAAGATGGCATATTATATATGCCATGTTCACTAAGAAAAAAGTTAGGGCTTCGTTGTAATGTGTTAAGTTTATTGCTTAAAGCCTAAGGTTCACATGTTATCAGGTTTTAAACCTATGGTACATACATTATATTAATACATAAATATTGGGGTTGACTTAGGCCTAGAACAGACCATAAATGGAATCTATGATTAAACCTTATCGTCGTAATATCTTAACCTTGCTATCATGTTTACGTTGTAATGTTACATGGTGATATGAAATGGGTAGTGAGTATAACCTATGGTTGTTCCATATGTCAATAGGATTTAAGCTTTGTATTGGAGGTCATGAATGCAATGACACTTAACTATGGAGAGTGGGTTTAGTATCACGCTAATGGCCACCAATTGGTGCATTTAATATCCTTGGAAATTGTGGCAGTCTTCCCTTAGGATTGGATCACGATGGTTGTGCATTGTGTTTGTCATTTTGGGTTTGTGCATTTTGGGTCTGCGTAGGGAGAAAACCATGAGGAAACCTCTAGACTATAAGGTATGCTTCGTCTGGGTTGATATAACTTCATATTGTTTTGGTTTAAGGTTCTTAACGTGGCCATACTTCTCATCCCTATTTTCACTTGTGTTTACAGGTGCCAAAATATAGTGAGGAGCACCGTGGCTCCCAACTCTTTCATGGTCTTGTCTGTGAAGCCAAGGTGCAAGGTAATCCTACTCAACGAGCATAAGCTTGTTTCCTCTCGGCCTGCCTGCATGTTGTTTCCTCGTTTGGGTTTAGGGATTCTATGTGGGGTATTACGTGGATAGTATCATAGTTTCTTTATTTGTACTTTAGGCTAACCTAGTGATTATATATAAATATATAAATTCCTACTTTTTGTTTTAGTTGGAAATAAATGTAGACAAGTCTCAGCTGGAAAATGAAATATGTTAGTAGAGTAATAATCCTAGAGGGCAATTACTTAGTTACTCAAAGTCAAACCCTAGTTTAGAGTAACAATTTTTGAATACTGAAGTAATACAGAAACAACTTAAAGATGCAATCCTAGTTACATATAGCCTATGATAACATTTACAACCCATAAATATATTTAAGAAAAACAACCCTATCAAAGTATAACCAAAAATTCAAATGCATAGGGTTAAGAGGTAAATTGAAAACATTCAACTAACATATTCATCAATTAATCTAGAAAATAGCATAAATAGTCTAGGGTTAAAATCTAAGAAATATAACTCTAGGAGATATGGAAAAAACCATCATTTATAGGGTTACAAATATATAAAGAATATTTACATAAAGCAGCCAGCATTTACCCTAGAAATGAACTTGACATACTAAGAACTCATACCTGTAATTTTTCTAAAACTCCTTTAATGGCTGAACCTGCACACTTTTAAATAACCAACATTAACAATTTAAGACAGATCTAACCTTTGATTTTGATGACCAAATCACTTTGGAACTACCACGTTCCTCCCAACCATGACCTGCAATCATTCCTAATTTTAATCCGGATCCCCCCGAGCCAGACTCCAACATGCAAGTAGCTTAGAGATCCTAAGGTAAGGTTTCCTATCTGGTGTAATAGATGTGGGTTAGTTCTACTTGTCCTTCAAGGAAATGTTTCTTCAACAATTTACTTAAGAGCAAACAGGTAGAAAAATGACTCGTCTAATGATAGATCAGAACCCCAAGCCTTTCCTTGGCTTGAGTCTTTATAAACAGACTTTTCAATCAAAGGGATAGTTAAATCAAGAAACCTTGGTTTATTGATTGAACCCTTTTCAATTACTTTGGGTAATTATTAATATTTTAACTTAGGAAATTTATACTAGTTCCTAGTTATAATTTTATAGACATTATATACTATTTATTAATCTTAAATAATAAATAATAATTGATGGAGCTTCTCTTCTTTCTTTCATTTATTTATATTATTAATATATGTAAGTTTCTTTATACATCCCATGTATAAAGTACATAATAATATAATACTTTGTTAACACTTGTCTTAGGGTATCATATACCATGATCCCTAGACTTAATGACACTTCTTCATTAGGGTCAAGTAGGTAGATGGTTTAGGTATACTAGGCTAGGAAACTCTAAACATACTTGCATGTTGTATTTCCCTCGTATAACGTGGTATCTCTTTAGTACTTTGATGAGAATACAAAAATTCAAAATTTCATTTAATCACTTATAAATAAGTATGATGAGATCAATATTTTTCTCGAGTCGTTTTCACTCGAAAGTTATTAAACTCTTTTCAGTAACCCCTAGCACTTACAATAGCCCATACTGAACGCCTATAGTAGGGAGTTACAAACATAGTGCAATTCCAAAGCTTTTGCTCAACACTAAATGCTAGGATGTACTTGTATGATACACCTAGCGATACAATGGCCAAGGATCCAACGCTCTAGAGTTTATGCTCAACATCAACATGGAAGGCTCTAGGGCTTATTCCCAACACATCCAATTATCTTTTCATGTGTTCTGGATCTTCTCGCTCAACAAAAATGTAAGTACTCATGTGCTCCAGAGCTTCTTTCTCATCACAAATAATCAATCACTCAAGTGCTCTAGAGCTCTTCACTCAACAAAAATAATTTCATCAATCACATGCTCCAGGGTCCATGCCCAACACAAAAAAGCATATACATATATCATCAATAATTATCTTATGCCCAATATATAAAACAAATCATCATGTTCATATGCAGTGGGGTCTTTGACCCAATATAAAAATAAAACATTGAGATAATCATCATAATCAATAGGGACATGCCTATAAGTGTTAGGTCCAAAATTCAGGATATTACAATGTGTTTCCTTCAAGAAGGGCATAGATTCAAATCCAGTGGGGGTTATGATATGTACACTTCTATATACTTTAGAATTCACATTGTTGAGTAGATGCGGGTCCCTTGTCCCATAAACAAGGGTTTCTCATACATCAAATTGGTTTGTATGTGACCTTAAAAATATATTATTATTATTATTATTATTACTTTAAACTATTTACTTTGATACCAAAGTGTAATTTCATTAAGGTATTAAAATACATATCTAGTTTAGTGTACATTGATATAAATGTTTAGTTTCATTAAGAGTATTACAACATATTTACGATTCAACATATATTGGACTAAAAAAACAAAGATATAGAATGTGTGTCCATGTGTAAAATAAAGTAATAATGATTTTAGATTACTCCTTGTTAAATATTGGTTTGTGTTGTTCCTTTTTCTCAACATTTGTCTCTCTTGGAAATGAATTTAGGAGGGTGTGTTTTATACTCTTTAGCCTCTTTTGAAGATGCCACATTATGTTAGATTTTCTTAACATCTGATTAGATTATCTAGGATCTTTATTTGAAAGAATAACAAGTACAGAAAAATGCATAAGATATAAAAGATACACAAGACATAAATATTTTCTTTGGGGAAACCATAAAGGATAAAACCCCGCAAAATTCTTCAGAATAGTAAGATGATAAAAAACAGTAATAAGAAATTCTCAGTAGCTATCTTTCTCTCCTCCTATGTCTGTCTGTCTCTCTCTCAAATGCCTTGGAGAGTGTATAAGGTGTGCGTAAATGAGGTAGATCGTCTTGCTATTTATACACTTTCAAGTCACTGATCAAATATAAGACTCAAGCCTACTCTCCATCTCACATGGGGCCATCTTCTCCTAGAGAGACCACAATTACATATTACATGATGTTACAATGGGGACTATTTCCTCGACTTACAATAGAGGTTGTACCTCAATGTTTAGACACAACTTAGACATCCTGTAAAAGGGTAACACACATCCCCAATGAGGGTGGAACAACATACAATGACAATATACATCATAATATATTCCGAAGTTAAAAATACATTAACACTCCCTCTTAACTAGGAAGATATTCTCTCTATACATAGTCATCAACACATCTGGTTAGGTATTCATCGCATAATCATCATCACGGAGTCATTGATTCTTCATCATAGATGCTTCCATCATATTCTTATAATTTGATCATCGTTCCATACTATCTGTCATCAAAAGTTTCTACAATGTTAACCACTTTTCATGCTGGATGTAGGCCTAGTCCTCTGCCAAGTCTTCATCTACAGTGTCATCCATTTTTCATGTTATATGTATGCATAGTCCTATGCCATGTATTCATCTACAGTGCCATCCCTTTTTCATGATGGATGTAGGACTATCCCTCTTTGTAGGTCTTTATCATCTCTACGAGCAAGCCATCAAGTAGGTACATATTAGGACTTATTATATACCTCTTGTAAAACCTACAAGATCTCCTAGGAATGATTATATTCCGCTACAAAACCCAAAGGATCATCCCATGACTGATTACATGCCTTGCAATAATCGTGTACCCTACTATTACCTCATCATCTTCAGATCATCTCATCATCACATGCAACACATCCCATATACACATAACACAACACTCACATTCACTGGAATTGTAGGAAAATCCTACTACCATATGGGAAAAATATTCCAATACTTACATCCACTGGTATGGTAGGAAACATTTATTTCCATATGGGAAAGGATCCTAGCACTTACATCCACTGCCATGGTAGGACACACCTACTACCATCTGAGAAGGGATTCATCACTTACATCCACCGGCATGGTAGGACACACCTACTACCATCTAAGAAAGGCTCAAGCACTTACATCGACTAGCATGGTCGGACACACCTACTACCATCCGAGAAGGTTTCCAACACTTAAATCCACCTTCATGGTAGGACACACCTACTACCATCCAAGAACGGATCCAACACTTACATCCATCGACATGGTAGGACACACCTACTACTAGCTGGGAAAGGCTAGAACTTACATCACGACCATGGGAAGCCCATCCTGATACCATGTTAGAAAGGCTCTGTGTATCTGCATCTTATAAAATCATCACTTCCCTTTGGAGGGAACCTCTATCTGAAGAACACCAAGATTCTCTCTGTATTATTCAGACATCACTCTAGCGATTTCTAGCATAGAATCACATTAAGACTAATTATGTCCAAGGATAACCTGCAAGGTTTTCCAGGACTGATTACATCCGAGGAAAACCTACAGGACTAATTATGTCTGAGAAACCTACAAGCTTCTCTAGTATTTTATGCTAAGAAAACCAGTCTCTCTAGCTATTCTAGAATTCATCACTCCCTCTTTCAAGAGATTTTGATCTAGATCACATATTGGACCTTCACTGATTCTCTCTCACAAATAGTGGAGAAAGGGGCAACATATTTTTCCTCGGATGTACTTAGTTCCACACATGATTGATTCCTACTAAACCAAGACATCACTCATGATCCCATATTGAAGGAGCACCCCGAAGTGCTCTTCCATTCAATGGAACCACCTACCCAATCCGAATCCACATAACCTTCTAGGTTAATCTTCTGATTTGGATAATACTTGAGCCCATAATCAACTATACCCTTCAGGTAACTCAATACATTCTTTGCAACTAGGTGAACATGTCTCGAACCCATCAGGAATTGCATCAGGTCATTCACAATAAATAATGATTATGTTCTTGTATTCGTTAGGAACATCAATGAAAAAATCATCTGACGATACATCATGGCATCAACCGTGTTTGATAAAGCATCAGTCAATAGCTTCAGGTTCTATTCCATATGTGTTGACATGGCCTTGCAGTCCATCATCCTAAACCTCTTCAGTATATCCACTGCATACTTCTCTTGTCCAAGGGAGATTCCATCTGCACTCTGCCACACCTCCATGACTAGAAATTATTGCATCATACCCAAGTCCTTCATATCAAACTCAGCATCAAGTCTCCTTCTTGCATCTTTAATGAGTTCCTCTTTTCCTGTCAGGAATAGGTCATCGACATATAAAAGGAGCATCACTGGTATTTTGACTTCAAATTTGAAGTAAAGGTTGGAATCCTCTTTACTCTTAGTAAATCCTAGAGCCATGAGTATGTTGTCTATCCTGTCATACCATGTCAAACCTCAATATATTGTGCAGTCACTCCCTCTGAAGCAGAGCATCATTCTTCCTCTTCCTTTCGTACTCTATGTATTTAAAGATTCTATAATGGAGTGACAAGTAGCTTCCTATTCCACTAATATTCTATGTATCCATCTAGGGTCACCAGATACCAAGATCCTCTATCTTGAAATTTGTTGAAATTTTATTCTCTTACCCATCTGTGAGCTTGTCATCGTATATAGGATTTCATTTTCAACCTTGTAGCAAAGGTTAAGATCTTCATCACTCTAGGTGATGTTCAAGCTCCTTATGTAACTATATTTTCTACCTAATGGGTTCCTTCTGAGCTCGTACAATGCCTTCTTCAATTTCCACACATGAGTTTTCATGTCATGTGTCTCAAATCCTAGTGGCTGCTCTACATATACTTGGCTCGTCACTGGTACAAATGTCTCTTCGTAGTCTATGTCTTCTTTCTTTCCTTGTATCCAACAATGTTTCCATCTACTACATGCTGGATCTTGTAAATCCATATGGAAGACACTACAAACTTCCTTTAGAAATGATCATAGTCTCCTTCCCTTTCTTCTTGTCTACTTCTTCATAGCTGGAAGGCTCTGCATCAATGATGTTGCTCAACAATATCACATAACTAGAGTGTGTCTCAGACCTCTTTCTTTCTTTGGAAGTCTCATCATACTATTCTTCACTTTGGATGATTTCTCATGCCCAAGGTGGTATTCATGTCTCGAGGTGGATCTACCATTCTCTTTATATTCTTCTGAAGCTCTTTCTTTCGCCACAGTATCTCTGACCCAGGAAGCTTTGCATTCCTTTAATGAACTGTCATTACTTGTTCTTTGGAATGATTTACAAATAAAGATTTATTTGCATGATTAGAAACATATCATAATTTCCAAAATATATTAATAGTGACAAATATATGTCACATATCCATGTGACTATTTTAGCCAATGCTACAACATTCATCCATATCATGTATACATACAATAAATTCTATATGCATTCTACCCTAATGTTATTAAGAATGTGTACTACTCCTAATATGCCAGCAAAGAGGTTTCAATCTAGATAAGTAGTAATGGAATTTTTTAAAACATCTTTAACTTCTTACGCATCATGTGTGATTCAGTAGTATAAATGCTAATGCTCAAAAAATGCATAACACATCAATGCAATATAAACAAATGAATAACCAAACAATATCATGAAATGACAATTGAATACTTACCTTTATTTGTTTCATGGGTAGACTCCTTCTTGAGCCTTTAGCTTCATCATCTTATTAACTCATAACAACATTATTTCTTATCCAAATGCTAAGATGGATAAGAGGTTCTTCAAGAATTGAGTCCTTCCTATTCCTCATCGCTTGAGGGATCTTCTATGAATCATGAGAGGTTGATCTTCAGTTTCTCCCATCTTCTCTTCTCTTATTATGAGTCTAGATTCTTCTTGTGTGCACTCTTTTGAGAGTTTGTTGAAGGTAATTACTTCCTTCTGGCACGCATTTATCGAATGAATGAATCCCATGATCTTGGGAGGCCATTGAAGGTGGTTATAACAATATCTTATTCTTCTTCGATTGCTTCGTTATAGCATCAAACACTTCCTTTTGGTGTCTTCAAGGATGACACATGAGGGATGAGATGATCTTTAATAGAATCTATAATGGTTCTCTTCGATCTATACTTAGCCTCATCTCCCTCTGGCTCTTAGAAATTCCTTACTAAAATACTAATCAAAGTCAATTTCTTTAAGGATCATGGAGGTATGATGTGAGGTGCCTATCCTAGTTCTAGAGTTGGCTGATCTAGGGTTTGTTAGAGAAACCCTAATTTTCAAAACTTGGATTTTCAAAATTCTTATTGGATATAAATATGGGCCTCTTCAAGGCAATCTGTCAAATGTACTCCTTTTTTGAAAAAAAGTGGAGGGAAGCTCTCGAAACATGAAGCCTTAGTTTTCCAATTTCTTCTACAGAAATGACTGATATTGATTCTGTTGCATATCCAAAGTTTAGGACCCTTAAAGTATGGAAATTTCCTCTTTCATATCCTAATAATTATTCTTTCCAACCCCACAGGTTATAGAAGAAATGGATTCTCCAAGTGGGACTTATTTGGATTTTACCAAGGTGACGTTTTTGGGGACTATTCATAATAGAAAACTTGTACGGACTTCGACATTCCATTGTTTCAAATTATGGGTTTGAAAAGCACACCATAGAAACTACAGTCTGTTACCTACCTATAAAATCTTGTAAAATTTTGGTTGGACCTTCCTAGCCCTAGATATAGAAAATGTCCCTAGGTCACATGTTTATGACTGTATTCTGCAGGAGGATGGAACCCTAACTTGGAGGAAGCATATCTCCTGAAGTATAGCGAATCTAAGGATAAAAACTTTACACCATGTAGATAATGAATTTATCTTTGGCTTATAATTTTTTTGTCTTTTGATCCTTCTCCAACCTCTTGTTATAGCGAAAGTTCTAGGATTACTAAATTCAATCTTCTAGGGTTTTCAGGCATGAAACCATAATTTCCATTAGCCGCCATTATAGTTGCATTTCAGTTGTACAGTGAGAATTCTATGATTCAAAAAATGATACCACCAATATATGTTCCCTAGTGATGTGATTTAGCCTATCCCTCCTTTCTTGATGATCTATGGAGAGAACACCTTCAACTAGGAAAGCCCTAATTCCTACAGCTGCACAATACCTTCTTTTAGAGAGGCTCTCATACCATGTTAGAATATTTTAAGATATGATTAGATTATGTAGGATATTTATATGAAAGAATAACAAGTACATAAAAATGCATAATATATAAAATATACACAATACACAAATATTTTCATCAAGGAAACCATAAAGGATAAAACCGCACAAACTTCTTCAGAATAGTAAGATGATCAAAAGCAATAATAAGAAATGTTCAACAACTATCTTTCTCTCCTCCTATGACTATCTCTCTCTCTCAAACTCATGAGGTGTGTATAAATGAGGGAGAGTGCCTCCCTATTTATACCCTTTCAAGTCACTAACCAAATATAAGAATCAATCCTACATGTCATCTCACATGGGTCCCACTTCTCCTAGAGAGACCACAATTACATGTACATGATGTTACACTGGGGACTGTTTCCACGAATTACAATGGAGGTTGTACCTCAAGGTTTAAACACAATTTAGGCATCCCGTAAAGGGGTAACACACATCCACAATGCGGATACAACAACATACAATGATATTATACATCAGAATATCTTTCGAAGTTACAAACACATCAACATTAAGGGATATAGAAAGTACATTTTGGAAAACCTATAAGGATCCTAAGGATTCCCCATGTTTCTTCAAAGGTGAGATGGATATATATAATATCGATATTTCCTCCTTTAATTCTTGTCCTAATGCTATTGCATTTCCTAAGTCTGTACTTATTGGGAATTTTAGTGGACTATTTCCCTCTCTTGAATCCATGGATCAATGGATAACACATAATTTGAGACGTTTCCTCAAAGAAAATTTGTTTCATTTATTTTGTGGAAGATGCTATTTTGACTTTCCTTTTTAGAAGTAATAAGGAAATGATGTTCTAGTTAGAAGTAGGACATCTTTTATCGGGCCCTGAGCAATGCACCTTAATATCTAGATTTTAGAGTTTAATAATGAAGTAGATATACTCTTTGCAGTGCCATTTTGGGTTCACCTCCCTCATTTTCAACTTCAATGCTATAGTGATGAGGTTTTGGTTATTATGGGGAATGGATTACGAAATTAAATTACTAGATGAAATAAAAAATCCATTAGAAAGACCATCATTTTCTAGAATGAACAGTGTAGCAACTCCTTGAACTATCATGTTTAATTTTATTTCATAATTAAACAATGAATATTTACCCCCTAATTCAGAAATGTAGGAGAGACACTTAGTTCCTTGCCTATCAAATCCACTCCTTTGAGGCAACTTGTAATAGATGAATTTAATTCTAGCGTGAAGACTTGAAGGAAACATCATTTCCATTAGAGCCAATTAAGGGATAAATGTCATCCCAAGTCAGAACATTTTTGACACCAAGTAGAATTATCATGAGAAATAAATCCAAACAATATCAAAGGGAATAAAATGAGGAGTATAATCATGAGAGTCTTCCTTCTAATAAATAGTAGAAAATTGTTGAAGGACAAAAGGGAAGAGATAAAAATGAAGGAAAAGAGTCTATATTTCTAATATTCCATTAAATATTCTTTTTAATCATGACCTAAAATTGTTGTTAAAAAGATACCATGATTTAAAAAGTCTACAAACCAACCTAATAATGATCCACATGCACAATTGTAATATCCTAGAATTCCAACCCCTTATATCCAGCTAAGGATATTGTAAACATTGTGTTTGAAGGTACTATGTACTTACTTTGTTATTATCCAATGTTGAAAATGTAATTGGGTGATGGTGTCTTATTGATGAATGGGGAGTCCTAGTCTCTTTAGGGAAATAACAAAAATAAATAAAAGTAAATATGAAGAGAAGAAATAAATATATGAAAGGAATCTTCTAGAATTTGTAACTTCTACATAGGTGTCATCACCTAAGAAACTGATTAAGAATATTAAATGCATTTTCTACAAAAGAGGGGAGAAAAGAATGGCAGGGGTTGATTCTCTTGGGGAAGAAAAAAGAACACATAAAAATAGAAATATGAAGATATGAAATAAGAAGAGAAATATGAAATGGAAAGAATGAACATAGAAAAAACTAAGGAGAAAATAAAAGAAATTGAATCTATAATGAACAAAAAGTGGTACAGTTGAAAAGGGAGAGAACTAGACTCTTGGTATCTATGAGTAGATTATCAAGGTCCAAATCAATTCATGATCGAAAATTCTCTATGACTATAGAGTGTGACCAGTAAGGCGTTCTATACCAACTGGTAAGAGGACTACCTGGATATTGTTTAACAACAATGTTACTTATATACACTAGAGTACTATATGGTGGTTGGTAGGGGTACTGCTGAGATTGAACCATCAATGCTGGTAAAGGTTTATTGGATAGATAGGGACCCAAATATGGGATAGAAATATTCAATTTAAAAGGATTATAAAGCTAAAAAGAATCCTAAAATAATCTCTAGAGAGACGAGAACTTGGCTCGTTGTTGACCATGGGAAAACTAGGACAATAAGTTTCCTACAGATCTTATGGTGGTTGGATTAGAGAAAGACCCAAGTTAGTTGCATATTTATCAAAAGTACTTAGAACATATGATTTCCTTATAGAATAGACCTCTGTGTTTTTATGCTTTATGAGATTTTGAATTGTAGATTCTAATGTTATTGTTGTGCATGCATCTTATCTATGTATTAAATCTAATGTATTAAATAGAGCAACAAATTTATCTTGCATGTTCTCACTAAATAGATATGAATAATATGTCATATTCTAAGCAAAACTATTATGCATTGAAACTATGAAAACTATAATCTTGACCTATGTAAATATGTGAAGTACGCATTATTCTAAATAGAATTGAAAGGAAGATCCAATCTACGTAATTCCTATAGAATGAGTGTTGTTCTAAGCATATCTAAAAAGTATTTATTTTCCTAATCAAATATAAAAAATATGCATTGTCTTGAGTAGATATGAAATAAGTTACTATTCTACATAAATATGGAATGCTTAAGTTATTTTTATTATGCTGTGTGATTAATTTAGAGGTTGCATTGGGAAACAAAGTCTAGTACAATTGGATTAGTTGTGTGGTCAACTTAACTTCTACATTAGGTATAAAAATATAGTACAACTATATTACTTCCCTTAAATACCCCAATGACTACATTAAGAGTCCGATATAGAATAAATATGATATAAATTGTATGAACCTAACAGTGGCATTTGGCCACAAAATATACTAAAAAACATAATGGAAAAAAATGAAATGTAGCATTAATGATATTATACATTTATTTTACTACAACTAAGAAAACGTTGATTGTACAAGTATGAATAATTATTTATCATATATATGATAAGATAGTTGAATAATAAAAAAACATAAATTGTAATATCTATCTTTCAAAACTACATGCATGCTACCTATAGTTGAAACAAGTAAAGATCTATCCTAAGATGTATATGTGAAAAGTTTCCTGGAACCTGCTGACCACCTTAGGGTAGGCAAAGTAGTGGACCTCCTTGAACCACAATAGACTAGACAATATAGGCCTAGTTTTTGTACTCCTAGGAAATAGCGAATTGCATATGGATCGAGACCCAACAAAGAACGCTAGAAGGAGACTAAGAAAATAAAATATTTTCCTAGCATGTGATATCTACCAACAATGTTAAAAGTAAGAATGCAATGTCGCTAACTAAGCCTACATTTGGAAATATCATTTTAATAAGTAGATGCTTGTTCTATATCTACAACCACCCTAACGGGAAAACGCAACCTCTTATAAAATAATAGTATACTATCTATGTAAACAATCCATGGAAATTCTATGTCTAGGAATTTTTAAATAACATATATTAATGATAACTAAAGATTTCCCTAAGCTAATTGTCTAGTTAAGGAAAAAGGTTTTACCCATACCTATATCTTGACTTACATGAGTACTCAAACAGTTGTGGAGGAGCATGGAATCCATCACCAACTCCTAGCAAAGTAGACACAACCTGCATAAAGATGTACCATCAGTTTCAAGGACAAAATTATATAAAGAAAAATATATAATTTATGACTGGTTATTAAAATACATGTTTACTTAGGTTCCAAGGGGATACATAACTCTGAGTACTTGCATGCAAAATGCACATTTATATTATTACTAAATAATAAAGCATGAGAAAGTATTAGAAGGTTAAAGTGTCAAACATATCATAAGAACATCAATGCAATATCTCAAAGGAAGAAAAATAGTAGATAAGTCCAAATCTATCTTATGCATTTCAGAGAAGTTATCAATGTTATCATGAATATCTTGACCAAATCTAGAAATGATAATTTTAAACTATAAAAGAGATCTCATATTGACCTAAGGTTTGAAGGACACATGAATATGGAAATCTACTTGAGTATATGTATATATGAAGATAGATATATTATACACACCCCTTATATGAGAATCAACGTATAAAGGAAAACTGTGGGGATAAACCGCTCAAATCAATTCAAGATAAGAACATTGACATAAGCTAAATGCAAATGATCTTCACATAACCCAACATCCATGTAAGCAACCACTAGACAACTAACTGGAAGATTGAAGGACCCTCTACAATAGATTGAGGCTATTGTAGGAAGATCGATTCATTTTATGAATGGTTCAGGTTCCTATAGGTTTTATCAAATCCTAAAACCATAGTGTGGTATATTGTTCCCAATAGGAATGGTATGGATATGAAAATTTATTTAATATATTGAATCCAATAATATTTGACAATTATAGGAGGATATCAACCCCTTTACCAAAACACATTTGTACTAGATCATATTGATCCTATCTGAGGATTGTAACAAATTTCTTTTGTATAATATATAACTCGATATGAAACTAATTATAAATAGAAAACCTAGTCAACATATGCATCTACTATCTATTCAGTTGAGAAGATATGATCATAATTGTTGAAAAGAGGGAAGACTTACCTCTCCATTCCAAACCTATACTATGCATCTGAGAGAAGATATCAATGTCATCATAAATATCATGACCAAACATAAAAATGATGATTTTAAGATATAAAAGAGATCCCAATTCGACATAAAATTTAAAAGATACACGAAGATTGAAATTTATTTGAGTATATTTATATATGACACTAGTACAAAATGAGAGATAAATGACCAGGTGACCCAAAACATTGGTCACCAAAGTTTTTCCAAAGGATAAATTACCAAACTTGAGAAATTTTAAGTTTTCAAACTAAAAATGACCAAGGTAAATGAAATTTTAAGTTCTTGAACTAAAAATAACTAAATAATGATAACATTAAGGAAATGAATTGGTGATATTTAGTTGTGTCACTCTAATAATAGAAAATTACAATTTTGACAAGTAATTTGTACAATTTATTAAATTTTAACACTGTAGATGGATTCAAAGACCCCCTACAAAGGGGTCTCCAATTCCATATGTAATGCTATAATTTTGTAAATTGCAACATTGTAAATGTATTCAAAGACATAAGCTAGTGTCGAAACATGACAGCGATACAGGAGAACCTACTAAAAAAAATTTCAATATCATTTCATCTTTACCGCCACATCCAATACAATGTGTATATCATGTCCATATATTATTTCACCATTTTGATTTCATAATATCCCTTCGACAAATTCTCCAAGTGGAACCATGTGCATCATCATAGTGTGACTGAGACGAGTCTTGGATATTTGTTGTCTTTCCATCTTAGCATTGTCATGTCATGACATTGGTGTCAATGTGTTTTAGTAATAATAATGGTCACATTCATTTTTTGATTGAAAAAAACTATCATCATTTGACCCTCTCGGTAGTCTGTTAAATTTTTGGAAAGTTCACGTATTATGTGTCATGTTAGCTAAAAATTGTCAATTTCAAAACCTCCATGAATTATCCATATTCATCCATTCATCATGGTTCTCCTCATGCCTAAGTTTTGAAAATTGTAAATTTCCCCTTGGGTGTCTCCCTTGCAAAAATTTGTCAATATCCTCCATTTTGAAGAGAAAAAAAATCCTCCCTTTTTGTAAAATTATTTTTAAAATAAGAGTTACCAAATGTATTCAAATATTTTCTCATGTTGACATTGAATAAATAAACTGTAAATGGTATAAAATAAAAGTCTAAAATATAAAATGTATACACAAAATTATATCAAGAAACTAAAAAATAAAAGGTCATTCAACTAGAAACTATTCCTCCCTCCCATCCACTTATTTTCAATTCGAAACTATTCTTCTATCTGTTTTAGTTTTTTCACATGTCTAAGAATATGGTACTAAAAAGGAGGTAGATAGTTTCAGGGAAAACCATCACTCTCTTCACTTAAATGTATGAAAAACGTAATATTATTCTTTGAAGGTTTTGGTCAATCCCATGTAAAAATATCTTCTTGTGCAAAGGTCCTAGAACTAGAAGACCTAAGGATGACTAAGTTGTATATTACTATCGAAGTTATAAAGGAGCGAAAACTACAGTGATGTGACAACGTTAGAGTGACATGAATACACCTCTATTATTTTTCTGTAACACCCCATATTTTTACTTATGCATCTTTATCACTCATACTTATTACACTGTATATACTTATTATCCGTGGAATCAGCTATACTTCGTAAACTATATTTTTGGCATGTTATATGTGATTATATCATAATTATAATGTTATCATGCTTATGCTCTGATTATCAATGTTATGATGTTATCAAAATTACGCTCTGATTATGATGTTATCATGTTATCATGTTAATGCTTTGATTATGATGTTATGATGTTATCATGCTTATATTTATTCTTTGATTATGATGTTATGATGATTAACATGCTTATGCAGATGATCTGATTATGACGTTATGACGATTATCATTTATATGATGTTACTATGCTTATGCGATTGCCATGCAGTAGTCGTCATTAGATTCATTTATTTCATAACAAAAACATATAGTTGATTGTAATCCTTGATATGATGTGATATGTATGATGTGGTACATGGGTACCCATCCATGATGTAGTCGATTTTATCATTTTATGCGATGAAAGGAAATAATGTTGATAATATGGACCAACTATTGATTTAATATTGTTATGAATACATGTTTGAATAGTGCTAACCCGCAGGGTACAAGGGCTATGTGATAGTTGGGTATGTGATGCGAAGTATGACGTAATACATATCTTGAAGAGAGACATAATTTCCAAAATGATGGTACAATGAAACATACCAATAAACTCAATAGTAGCATAGCATGGTTTGATGGGTATAGACCTAGTATATTGAGAGAGATGGATGTATTTCCCACTTTATGTCACTATGATACTCAAGGTCGTGGGAGGGCAGTGCTAAGACACACTCCCCAAGTTGTTGTGATGACGACGGTTGGATGCCTGCTAGGAGAGGCTAGGTCCACTAGTTAGCCGATGCTACCACTCTTAGGTTCGGTGTGGGAAGGTCATTACTGTTGGTATCCACTTTGTACTAGCAGATGAAGCAAAGGGAGGATGCAGACGTAGGTTAGGGTGGGAGGACATATTAGCTATTATTGTTGAGGTTTGGACATTTTATGATACCGAATTAGTGATGGTAGGTACCAATCTTGATTGACTGATTAATAAAGAATATAACTGTTAAATAACTCTGAATGTCAAAGAAGTCATATTATATCTGTATACTTGTCCTATTGTGTGAAATATTGTTATTATCACCTAGAATTTAGGTGGTTTGGTTATAGTACATGTGCAGTCTATGCATGTACTGGCCATGCATGCACACCTCACACATGCACGCTAGTATGAATATACAATTACATAATATGTCAGATAATCTAATAAGTTGTAATAAGGAACCAAATATTTGTGTATTGATCAATTCAGATAATGGATGTTTAATTTGTTAGGGAATATGTATGAATGAGTCAACAAAACTAGTTGTTTATTGTGTAAAACAATTAAGAGAAGTATTGTCACTATGAAATATTAATTGAAAAACATTAACCTTGGATAGTTGGATGGATTAACTAGTAATCGTGATTTATTTAAACATGTAAATGTACCTTATTTATTAAGAAACAATGTAATAGATTAGTGCCAAAGGTACTTAACAAATAGACATGTTTAACATATACATGTCGATGTTATTATTTCAATCAATTAATATAATACTACAAGTGATTATTTATTGATTAATAATATTAATTATTATTATTATTTATTATTATTAATGTTTGTTATTAATAATTATTATTATGTTATTAATAACAAATAATAATTGACAATACTGTATTACCATTATTTTAATGATTAAACAAATAATATTGGTGTCATTTTATGTAAGTCAGTTATGTTTTAAATTTAAAATATTCAATTCAAAAATCTAACATATTCAATTCAATGGGATAACCACTCGTCTCGTGAAGGGTGATATATTGTATAGTCCAAGAAAATTCATTAACATACAACTAGTTTCTTAAATAATGTGAACTAGTTTTTTAGATAATGTGAACTAGTTGGACTACTCAAGAAAGGAATAAAGAATACTTAAGAAAATTTATTAACATACAACTAATTTCTTAAATAATGTGAGCTAGTTGGACTGCCCAAGAAAGGAATAAAGAATACTTATTATTTTAATAGGAAGGATGCGGTGGAAGAATGGAAGGCCGTGGAAGAAAAGAAGGGAAGGAGGTATAAGGAAGGGGATCGAATTGTTGGGGGATTTTTTTGGAGAGTATTTGGGGAGAGAAATTTACAAAAGAAAGGAGGAAAGAGGGTGTTGTAGCAAAGGGGGAGAAAACTTAAGGAGGGGATTAACTCAAGAGAAAAAATTATAGTCGAGAAACAAAGAAGGTGCGATCAAGTTTATAGGCCCGTGGGATCGGGGGCTAGGAAACCCGTCAGTTTCCTAGGGCCAACACGTTCAACAATAGTTGGCATGGTGGATCATAGTATTTGACATCAAGGCTTGGAACAGGGAGAGGCAAGGGTACAACAGCAAGGATTAAAGATTAAAAATTATAGTCGAGAAACAAAGAAGGTGCGATCAATTTTATAGTCTCATGGGCATGGGGGCTGGGAAACCCGTCGGTTTCCTAGGGCCAACAGGTTCAATGCTGGTTGGTAGAGTGGATCATCGTGTTTGACATCAAGGCTCGGAACAGGGAGAGGCAAGGGCACAGGAGCTCGAAACAGGGAGAGAAAGGAGGAAAGAGGGTGTTGTAACAATGGGGGAGCAAACTTGAGGGGATTAAATCAAGAGAAAAAATTATAGTCGAGAAACAAAGAAGGTGCGATCGGGTTTATAGGCCCGTGGGCTCGGGGGCTAGGAAACCCGTCAGTTTCCTAGGGCCAGCAGGTTCAACGCTAATTGGCAGGGTGGATCATAGTGTTTGACATCAAGGCTCGGAACATGGAGAGGCAAGGGTACAGTAGCAAGGATTAAAGATAAAAAATTATAGTCGAGAAATAAAGAAGGTGCAATCGGGTTTATAAGCCCATGGGAACGGGGGCTAGGAAACCCATCGGTTTCCTAGGGCCAACAAGTTCAACGCTGTTGGTAGGGTGGATCATTGTGTTTGACATCAAGGCTCGGAATGACATCAAGGCTCGGAACAAGGAGAGGCAAGGGTACAGGAGCAATGAGTAAAGTTTAAGGGATTAAAGATTAAGGGAATATCTTCAGCTTGCTTAGTTTCAGGTATTTTTTCTATGTAACCCTCTAGTTAATGCAAAGATAAACCAATGAACATGCCTAAAAATTGGAATAAGAATAAATGTCATTTTCTTGTAAATAGTTACTAGCCAAACTATTAGCTGTTAAATTCTTGTGTTAAAAAAACAAATTTTATTTTATCTATCATTTTCTACTAAGTACTCCTAAACTAAAAATACTTACATGAATGAGAGCTGGACAAACTTACACATAAACAAACACCCATTGACCCATAGAAATCTTGAAAATGTCATTTACTTATTTTAGAATGAAAAAAGGAGCTTATATATTTGGACTCAGTGCTCTGCCCCGCAAGCAAAGCACTATAGATGGTATCAGAGCCACTGGCTCAAACACCACGACCTTAAGGGGGGCTTTTACACTTAGAAGTACCACTAAACTTGGACATAAATCTTTACGGAAAATTATAGTAATTACCACTATAAACTCTCGGTATGCATGCACAAACATAAACAGAGATAAAGTTAGATTTCCTATATCAAGGAGTCAAATTGTTAAAATATTGGGTATATGATGAATTTATGAACAAAAATACTTGCTGGTATTTACTAATGAAATGATATATTCATACTAAGATCTTAAGGTATATATATATATACCTCTTTTTCTTTTCTTTCTTCCTTATGCTAAATTCATTATTGTAGGTACTAGCTACCTGCTAGAAACAAAATTATGAAAAGCCAAAATTAATAAGCCGGCCTGAACCCTGGCGGGATGTGAATGAAATCCAACTTTATGAACAATAAACCCCACATACTGAATGGATTGTTTTCCCAAGGACTTCCAACTTTATGAACAATAAACCCCAAATACTGAATGGATTGTTTTCCTAAGGACTTCTTGGGATACACCTGCATATGTTTGAGTGCGCCACATTTCCGGCAAAGGGCATGATCAAATGATTTTTTTTAAACTTTTTTTTTACTAACCCATTTGTCAAATGCGCTATCATTCACTTTCATGGATACATGGAATAACCCAACCATGCAATAAACAAGCCATGCGATTTTGCTAATTCATATTATCACATTATAGATATTTATATATATTTCTCTTTCTTCTTTTCTTTCACATGCAGAAATCAATTTTTTTTTTTTACTTTTTCTTACTGACCCATTTGTCAAATGCGCTATCATTCACTTACATGGATACATGGAATAACCCCCATGCAATAAACAAGCCATGCGATTTTGCTAATTCGTATTATTAGTCCCTGCCCTCTGGGCTAGCAGGGACTCTATGAATCGGCTTGCCGCCGATTTCAATTAAATCTGCACTAAACCCAAAACAACTTATAACAATTATCCAAATTATCCAAAGTTTTTCAACTTATCATGTTTGTTGAATTAATGGACACTAAACCCGAAACATTATTTTAACAATTATTTTTTGTTTTTCTGTGTGTCATATTCATTCGACCAATAAAACGAATTGAGGCCTTATTTGGCCTCATATCGAGGCATTCTCACTTTAATATGTTTCCAACTTAGAGTAAAAGTATTCAGGGAACTGATATTTTTTATTAGATTTTTCATTTAATATAATGCTATCTTGGAGATAGCATTAGTTAGGAAACATAAAATGTTGTTCGAAATGTCTCAGCCTCATGCCTTTGCCAAGCTTTGTATTTGCATGCATACCCTTATTGTGGCTATTGGCATGTTGGCCACTTGTATAAGTTCTCTTGCTCCACGGCCATAGTTCAACATTTATAGTTGAATATTGCTGCCTCCATCATTAAACTTCCTCAACTTCAATTTCGCAAGAAAATCTGCAGCTCGAAATTGGATTCGTGCTTCACTCCGTGATCAATGGTGCGTGTGAATCTTCGTTTGAATGTTGAACCTTCAACTAATTCCTGTATCTCAAATAGAGGTAAAGAATGCTTCCATGTCTTCATTGTTTATCTTTATTTATTTCTGCGTTAAGCCTAATAATGATCTGTGATAACAAGGAGCTTATCAGCAGAAGGTGGAGATGAGAGTACCATTGTAATCTCATGGTTGCCAACGCAAAATTTGAAAGGCTCTCTCTCTCATTTTAAAGGTACTGCCCTGCACTACGAACTTTTCTACATCCTTTGGCTCTTGTTCATAATCTACAGCATGAAAAGCAATCTTTCTGTTAGAAATATTTATAACTCCATACATCATAACAAACAAATTATCGTTGGATTGAAGA